>CABHPH010107276.1:2990-20812 GCA_902168325.1 Peromyscus nudipes | reverse complement strand
TTACTGAGGTGGAATGCTGGGGCCAAAATGTTTAAGTAGGAAGGAGAGTGGGAGTATGGGGGAATCAAGGGGAGTAGTGGAGGTCTAACCCAAAGAAAAGGGCATGAAAAGATATATGGAAGTCTACCATCTCAAAATCCAAATTAAAATATAATTAAGTTGATTGATAGCATAACATATGTGAAAAGAAATAGGGAGAAAATGGAGGATTAACGATTAGGCAGGGATGAAAGTGGGAGATGAGGAAAAGTGATAATGGGTAGGTTAATTAAAATTAAAAATCTATGCAAAACCCATTAGTTGGTACCTAATTTAAAAAACAACAACAACAACAACAACAACTTTTAGAGGTTGTTCAAACAGAATTACCTTGCATGGTTAGATAATGTCTCCCTTAGGTTTATTCAATAAAATTTTATTGGTTCAATAATATTTAATTAATTCAATGTAAAGAAAATATATATAAGATCAAATTTCTTTGTATATATAAATGTATTAAATTCTCAAAAATAAAAATTTCAAAAAAATTGTCTAGTCCATAGACATTATACACTGAAGTTTAGAATCAGTTATCTTATCACATCTAAATAAGTCAAGTCCTTCAATTCAAATTGTTCTTTAATTTAGTTACTTAGATGAAGCATTTTATCCTTAGTATCTATGGCAAGTACTACATTGCTTGTCTATAATCAGTGACAAGAATTCTGGACATACTGCTTAAATGCAACCTCTAGTTCTCTTTATCTCCAACACCCTTAAAAATAATAAGAATATCTAGAATTTGTTTAGAAAAGGTATCCAGTCATTATACCCACAAATCATTTATGGCCTTATGACTTTAAGTTGCCCTCATAATAACACCATGAAAAAGCCAAGAAAAAAATATGTTCTTTTGTCTGGTGAATCTACACTTCCTGTTTGAGTTTCTACCATGCTGTTTATCGTCCTACTGATGCAAAGAAATCAAGGTGGTTTACCCACACCCATCAGTCCATATTTATTTCATAACAAATTGGCATTGACCACAAAAATGATTGCAACCTAAAATACACAGTCTATAGGCTGAGAATACAAAGATATTTATACAATAAATTATGTATTAACTTGAAACACCATTAAAGTCATTTTAAATAATCATATTCTTTCCATGTGATGTCAGTTTTAGCAGGAGAAAGAGAAGAAGAGAAATGATAGGAATTAAAGAGTCTGGTTCTTGAGTTCAGAGTCAGACAAATTCATCATAAAAGAATCAAATATGTCCTTGCCTTGTGTTGAGGTTACATATCAATCAAATGAAGCAAATCAAACTTGACTAATGAATTCATTTGCAAAGTGTTATTGTTGAAAAATGAGAAATGTCTTCAAGAGTCAGAGAGGCCATAGGCATGGTTTTTTTGTACCCACTGGATGGGACTTTTTAAATGTATAAAAGTGTTCAGATTAATTGCGTTCTGCAAAGACCCCATTATTGTCTTCTAAATGAATTAATATTTAAAGTAAATTTTACTTTATTTTTTTTAAATATTCAAAGTATATTTCTAAATTATATCTTTCTTCTCCTTCTCTGTACATTGGAATAGCTATAGTTGTATCTATAGAAACATTAAACAATGTAAACAGGTAACTTTTGGTAAAAAATAAAGAACATGAGTCTTCAGTAAGACATCTCTAATTTTAATAAGAAGGTTATCATAGATCGTGTTTTTCTAAAACATTCTCCTTCTAACTAGTTAATTGATATCTGAAATTACAAGAAATAAAGCAAGACTATAAATCATCTTCAAAGATGCCATTTAGTATGGATATACAATTTCTTTGGGCTATGTTATTCTGTTTTGTGTCAATATACTAGCACACAAGTCTGGAAATGTCATACAATTTGACTGATTTCTGATGTTTGAGGAATCACTTAATAATTCCTCCTGCCTGAAGAAAAGTGAATGAATGAGGAAACTCCCTGCCCCACCAAAGAAATCTACTCAATTTTTATTTAGGAAAAAAATCTTGTTACTCTAAAGAAGATAGTCACATAATATTTATTGTTTTTTATTTTTATTATTTTAAAATTCCAAATAAATGAGAACAAGATTGTGTTTGTGATGATGTGATGGCCATTTGGTTATCAAGTGGGTACCTCTGGAATTAACTAAAACCCAGGCAATGACTACACCTATGAGGCATTTTTTCTCTTAGGTAAATTATTTGAAGTGGGAAGATTTTAATCTGAATTATTTGAGGTGGCAATACCCACCTTTAATCTGGACCACACCTTCTGATGGCAGCCTATGTAAAGGACATGGAAGAATTAAGTTTGCTCTATTTGCCTGCTTGCTCTTACTCCTGCTGGCCATTCCTTCCAAGGCACTGGAGCCCACTTCTTTGGGATTCTTGTATATACTGAAGACTAGTTGAGACATCTAGCCTCATGGACTGATAAGTACTGGATTCTATTGGTAGACAGCCATTGTTGGACTAGCTGGACCACAGCCTATAAGTCATTCTAATAAATTCTCTCTCTCTCTCTCTCTCTCTCTCTCTCTCTCTAGTTATATATATAGTTATATAGATATATTATATCATTCCTGTTTCTCTAGAGAACCCTGAGTGATACAAATTAATTCTAAGAAAGCTTGAATGTTCATGTTTATGTTTATCAAATTAGTAAACTCTATATGTTCAAAGTCATGTAGATATTTAATGAATGTCAAATATATAAATTCAAGACCTCAAATGCATGTGGAATTATATAGTTCATCTCTAGCATTAATGGAAAGATGAAAACAACCAGAATTAGCAATATTTTTGAACATTAATCAACTTGAATCTTAGGTTACATATAGCATTTAAAACAAAGAGCATGAAATATTTTATATGTCTATTTATTCAGAGGAGGATTTATGAAAGCAGATGCTGCTCTTATAATTTCCTTTAATAACTCATTAACTCCTTAGATCCAGTAAATGATGTACCATAAACCACCAGTCAGTTGAAACAGCTGTAAAAATCACATACTGATGCCCTCAAACAATGTAAGCAAATTTCAAATACAAGATCTCTAGTTTGCTTTAATGACCATGGATCATATACTTTAAACATTCTGAAATTAACTACATTCATCAAAAGAGGTGTCCAGACACTTTTTTCTGCCCTTTATAATTTTATTACTATAAAGAGGTACATTACCTGACCATACAAAGATCTAGATTTAAGTCAAAGCCATGACCAAGTTGTGACATCCTGGTACAATTACTTTTTTCAGTGTAGAAACAAGCAATACTGAATTTAAAACATTAGCGCTAGTGTAGTCTTTTATAGCTGTTAGATTCTATGAGTATTTTGAAGGAAAATGGCTGGCATATGTCATATATTAGAATACTTGACCTCCAGTGGGTGAAATTTCTTAGAAAGATTAGGAGGTGTGACCTTGTCGAAGAAGGTATATAACTGTGGGTGAAATGTGAGTATTCAAAAGCTCACATCATTCCTAGTTAGCTCTCTCTGCCTGGTGCCTATGGATAAGATGTAAGCTCTCAGCTACTGCTCTAGTCCCATGACTGCCTGCTGCCATGCTCCTCACCATGATAGTCATAGACTCACCCTCTGAAACTGTAATCTACAAATAAACCCATTCTTCTATAAGCTGTTGCAGCCAGAAGTTTTCCTGTGTTCTGCAGCCACTCAATCCCAATAAACACATAAAAACTTACATTAATTACAAACTGGTCTATGGCTCAGGTTTATTGCTAACTAATAAGCCTTTTATCTTAAATTAACCCATTTCTATTCGTCTATGTATCACCATATGTCTTGTGGCTTTACCTGTGTTCCATTACATCTTGTTCCCCTGGCGGCTGGCAGAGTCTTCCCTGACTCTGCTTTTCTTTTCCCTGAATGTTTGCTTGGATTTCCTGCCTGGATATAACCTGTCTTGCCATAGGCCAAGACAGGTTCTTTATTAACCAATCATAGCAACATATATCCACAACATACAGAAAGACTATCCCATAGTACTTCTCCTTTTCTGTCTCATCAAAAAGGAAGGTTTCATTTTAACATAGTAAAATATGTATAACAAAACAATTATCAAAAAAGAATTACGGTAACAATGTCTAGCCCATTTGTATTTGGCAAAATTAAAGAAAAAATCCTATCATCTATCCTATCTTCATGAGTCTAAACTTTTACTCCTAATTTATCTTTTGTTATAACTAAGGAAAACTATAATTATAACTATTTAGTCTTGAACTCCATCAAAGACCCCAAAAGATTATAGTATTAGCTAAGTAAACAGGAAGTGCATTATAAGCAAATTCCAAAATTCTAGAAATGACAGAGAAATCTGGCTGCCTTGACAGTCACCTAAAGTTCCTCTGTAACGTTGGGGTATCTGTCTTCAGCCTACAGGCCTAGAGTCTCTGTCATACTTTTCAGTGAAGCAGGAAATTTGAAGGACTGATCCTCCAATTGGCAAAGTTCATCAGTCACTTTCCTCTGTATCCTGCAGAATGTCTGGCAGTTTCTTCTGTGAAACAGGAACCTGAAGGACCATCCTGCCTTGTTTTGGCAAAGTTCAGTGGTCACCTTCCTGTGGGTCCTACGTGTCCAGTTTATCAAGCAGTCCAAGCAAGAGCAGTTTCATGCCCAAGTGGCTAACCTTTTCCACATTGTAAGTGAACTCCATAACAAGTTTCTTTGATGCCCATCATCCTCTTTGAAGTAATTGGTGCTGCCAGGAGAGATGTGCCTCACTGTCCAGAAAAGTCTAAGCTCTTGAAACATTTTAAATGCCATGTTCTGAAGGTCTCTGAAGTGTTTGAAGACCATCTATCTATATGAAATATAACTCTGTATATGTAGAGATCCTAACTAACATGACTATAAGTTTGACTATTAAGATTATTATTAAGTTGTGTTTTTAATTATATACATTTTAAATGATCTGTATAAACTTGATATCCTAAACAGGAGTAGAAATATACATACAGTATAGCAAAATTGACATTAAATTTGTATTAATAAACCGAAATCCATACCAATGTAAAGTATTTTGAGATTAACAGCTGTTTTGTTGGATTAAAGTAGATTTAATAATCTACCTTTTTTCATCATTTCTATATCATATATCCCTTTAAATAAAAACAAACATTCATAAATAATATTTTGGGAATTTGACATAGCTTTCTATACTACTTTCTGATGATTGGGAACTCTGACAATCTTACGGGAATCCTGAGAAAATTTAGACTTATGGTCAAGTCCTGACTGGAGTCATCTGTGAGGCTGTACCATCTCAGCCAGCTGTCTTGAAGCTGTTCTAGATGTTGGATGATCAAGGCCATCAGTCCCATTGGAGACATCTCAGGGAGTCTTCCTTGATGGAACCATATTAACCTGGAAGGAATTCATATCTTCTCATCTTCTGTGGAAATAAAAGCAGAACCTTTTTTCCAAAGCAACATATCCTTAAACACAAATTTTGAAGTCAAGATATCTTTAAGATATATACATTGGTTCAACTTAGCAGTCCCTACAACCAAATGTCTCTCTGCAGTTAAAAATCCAAATACAACACAATATACAGTATCCAGACTCTCTGTGTATTTTCCATCTTTATGTGGCTTTTTTTAAAAAATTCTATATATTTTTAAGAACTTTCTCTATCTCTTTTCTTTTTATCCCAAGCCTATGTATATTTTAAAACACAGTGTAACCCATTTAGAGTTTTTTTCCCATCTGAATCTGTTTTATTGTATATCTTTAATCCTTTTCTGAACCAGAAAGTTTTTAATCTGCTAAGCTGCCTGGCTAGGACTGAAACAGCAGGCCCTGGCTGATGCCTTTGCCCCATTCAGCTTTTCAACATGGTGGAGGTAGATTTACCACCAATTCTGAGAAGCAGTAGGTCTACGCTGACATCAAGCAGCTTGCAACATGTTCCCCACAAATCCTATTTAAGTGCTCTGTAGCAGGACCTCTTGTAAGAGCCATCAGTACCTCAGTACCTCCAGCATAACCAGGAAGTCATCTCTTAAAGGAGCCATGCATCTGTTAGCCTCTAGTAGCAGAGCCTATCTGAAAAAATGCCGATAGCAAGAAGCTACATTTGATTCATGTTTTTGTGGGTCTAGAATCCTCTTTTAAGCTTTTGTCAGGTTTTATGCAGAAATTCTGGGCCCATGTTGGAACACCAGATACAACCAGAAGTTTTCCTGGGTTCTGCAGCTGCTTGGCCCCAAATAAACACATGGATGCTTATATTAATTACAAACTGTTTGGTCTATGGCTCAGGCTTATTGCTAACAAGCTCTTTTATTTTAAATAAACCCATTTCTATTCATCTATGTATCACCATATACCTCGTGGCTTTACCTGTGTTCCATCACATCTTGTTCCCCTGGTGGCTCGCAGAGTCTCCCCTGACTCTTCCTTTCTTCTCACTATTTCTATGCTTGAATTTCCTGCCTGGCTATAACCTGTCTTGCCATAGGCCAAGGTATCTTCTTTATTAACCAATGATAGCAACACATTTTCACAGCATACAGAAAGACCATCCCACAGCAAGCTACCTTGTTGTATTGTCTTACCTGTAATAGAAAAGTAATTAAGACAAAGAGTCAATGAATTAGAATTAAATATTTTTGAAGATCCACTGAGAACCATGTATAAAGGAAATATACTTTAAGACCAAAAGATTTTAAAAAAAAGATATGTTAAAATTCTTGAACAATCTTCACTAATATAGAATCTATGTAATAAATTTTGCTGCTGCCTCTATATGTATCTTCCACAGGTTGAGAAATGAGGAAAAGTAGACCCTCATATTCAATTTCTTTTCTTTAAAAATGCTACTTAATGTATTATTAATTGGGCATAGGAGCTGGCAAATAGTCATTAATAAAAAGAAATAATAATGAAAACTTGCTATTTTTTATATGGCAAAGTTCCCGCAGAGTTTGGTAAAGGGTAGAATGATCATTCAAAACAAAAGGCTTATTCAAGTATGTAAGGGATCCAAACTTTACAGAAAGACACTTACTTATTCCTTCATGTCTATTGTCAAGGTTGAGTCATGGGAGTTTTAGCCTTCATGTTTATAAATGAAACTTGATAAGAAGTTTGATTCATTTGTCATTTTTTGTTGCAAATCACATATAACATAAATTACATTTTCTCTCTTGTATTTTTAGAAATGTTTGTGTTTAATTTTATATATCCTTGTCTTTATGAATGATATTTTAAAGTAATACTTTATCATTCTGAGAATTTTATATAATATTTTATAATTTCATAATCATATTCTCTCTCCACCAACTCTTTCCAGATCCACCCTCACTTCATTCTCACCCAATTTCACATTCTTATTTTTTTAAAAAAATAAATAATTGAAGTCCAATTAGTGTTTCCCAAATACTCTTGGGTGTAAGGCCATCCCTAGAAAGTGATTGAGTACCATGAGTTACACTTTAAGAAAACTTCTCTCCTCCTCTCTCCTAACAGCTATCAATATTAATAGCTATTTGGCTGTGGATAAGACTTTGTCCCCACTCCCCATCCCACACTGGGATTGAGCTTGCATGTAACTGTAGCATGGAGCCATACAGAAAGAGGTTTTTCAAAGAGGTTTTGTTATATTTTATGCCCATAATAATTCATAATGCCACTTAGTCTACTTATAAAGGCAGGGTTTATCATTTTAATTTCAAGGTTACATTTGACCACCATTTATGTATTGGTTTATAGTGTGTGAAAAGGTGGGAACCATGGCTTTAAGCTTCATTATACTGAAAAACCAAATACCTGTGCAGAGATGAGGGTTAGAAGTTAAAAAGCTTAGACTCTGATGAACAGCTGGCCATAAACAAATATTAGACAAGATTAAAGGAAGTTCCACTAAGATTACTCTAATTGTATGTTGAGTTCTACACATATGGAATATAGGCCATTATGTCCATGTCAATGAGTTAATAGTTTAAATCTATACACTATTAATTGCAGCTAAATATAATCAATATGCTTAGTATTATGAAACCTTTATGCAAAGACAATATACTTAGTTTTATATTGGAGAAGAGAACATAACAAAAAGCAAGCCATATTGCTGTCCATTGTGACCTAGAGTTCATAGATTCCTGGAAGAAAGAGTTGAGATGAACTCCTCCTCATATAAGCCCATCTGTATCACATTTGTCTGGTAAAACAATATGTCCTGAGAAGAAAGACTCCAAAAACTGACAGGCAGGACACCTGGGCCAAATAGACAGAGTCAGCCTTTGCTCTGCTCTATGTATCACCACTGAATATCACTTACAAACTCCTCCCAAAGCAGCAGAAAACCAGCATGAAGCAACAGATTCAGGGACCATCCAGAGCAGCCTGTGCTGGAAATAAAGGCCATGGATGGATTTTAAAAAGTGCTAAGACAAACTTGTGCACCCAGGTGTACTTGTGGCAGTGTTTCCTGAGGAGAGTGGCACTGTATTTAATCTCAAATGTGCCAGTGAGAGCATCAGCACACTAATGCTGAAATTTATTAAGATACATAGAATGATGAGTTTTCATCCTGTCACAAGAGCAAATTTGATTTTAACAAACTGTTAGGTATTTGCTCAGAGAGAGCCAGCAATAAATTAAATTTTAGGATCACGGCACATCTGGGCTTTGATATTAAATGTGGGGATCCTGTGGTCTTGAGCTGAGCTAAACTGCTGAATTCATGATCATCAGAGGAGATGGTTTCTTAGTTTATCTGTAAGTGGCATAAGCAGTGAGAAATAATCAAGACTACTGAAATTACTCTTGAGTTTCAGGGGAATTCACTGAGACAACTAGTGAATACTGAGATACGTAAAATGAAAGTCTTCTGTTATAGTGAAACATACTTTAATACAGTTGAGGCTATCAAAGTTCTTAGTAAAGCATGATTAAATAGGTCATATATAATATATACACAAGGAAAATTATCATGTCTTAGATACATGTAAGAATTTAGGTAAATATGTCTTTGTACAAAAGACTGGAAGACAAGTCAGGAAGTCAATTTTTAAATTTGAAGATTTTAATGAGTAAATGCATGAAAGGGAAAAGTAAGTAGCATGCTTGACAAACACTAAAAGCATTTGGAGTGTCATTACTCATAGGTGAGCAGTGGGTGGGGATTACGCTACTGGTCCAAGTGGGTAGAGTCCAAGGATGTCTCTAAGCTTCCTACTGGACAGAATCCTACAACATCTTCCCTATTCATAGACATCAGTGAAGTTTCCTCCCTCTAATACAATATGCCAGCTCACCACTGGGACAGTTATAATAGTTAAATAATTGTACTGCTTCAGTGTGTCAGGGACTTGTCCTCTGTTGGCCCATGGCCATGTTTTGCAGCTGAGTTGGGATATATCCAGTTCTCTGATCTCATACCCATGTCTACTCTCTGGGTATCTCTGTCATCAATTATTTCAGTCTAGCTTCACTTGGAAGCCTTCTCTGATACAGGGATGCCTGGGTAAATGTCCGTGGGAAATGTTGTCGACATTGACTCCTGTGGAAGAGAAGTGAAGTCAGCATTAGTAAGTGATAGTTCAGAGATGTCTTGAGTAGGGTTGGGAGGATGACATATTGATATGTCCTTGCTCATTAATTACTGAAAACAGATTGCTTGGGATGATCACATCACCTTGAGCTAGGTCATCCTCTTTGGTTTATATAAGTTCTTTATGTCACTGACACATGAAAATGTTTTTATAGTAGTATTGTAAATGAGAGTGACAAATTCATTTTCCTAAATAGCTATGTCTTAGATATCTTAGTAAATAGTGACATTTTCCCATGAGCAAGTTTAGAATCCCAGCTGAAAAGGTTATGATGACAGTGATAGCAATAATTTGAGCATTCACCATGTCCTTCCCTGTCTTCTTTTTCCTCCCTTAGAGGTGAATCGCATCTGATAGTTAGTACCTGCATGACATCTACCCTACAACCTTTTTCTTCAGGGAAGGGACACTCATTTGAAAATACTAATGTCAAATGTATAATTTTATCCTTTAATATTTTCCCATATCTCCAATTTTCCTGAATCTTCCTTCCTTCCTTCCTTCCTGCCTTTCTCCCTCCCTTCCTTCCTTTTTCCTTCCCTCCCTCCCTCCTTCCTTCCCTCACTTCCTCCCTCCCTCCCCCCTCCCTCCTTTTTTGCTTTCTTTCTTCATTTCTGTTTAAAGTACTTGCTGAGGGAAAAACAGCTTCTGACATTTAGAAAATGACCTAGCACTTGCACACCCACAGCTGATCATATTACTCTATAACAAAATCTCAATAATTTTACAGAATACTACCAGAGAATATTACACTGAGACTATGATAAAGTAAGTAAAAACTAGGCTACTTCATCGTTTTTTGAAACAGAAGTTAAGAAAAAAGGGAAAAAGTCACTGTGATGCCTACTAAACAAAAAAACATTTTCTTTTCTGTCCTAAGGGACTGGCTGTTGTTTTTTTCACCGAGTGGCTTATCATCATATAGTCTACTCTCTGAGTGTATGAGACTTATCAAAATGCACTAGCACACACCAACCTTCCTGCTGATACACCTACTTTCTTCAGGCTTCCCCCAAAACTCCGTCAAATAGAATTCCAAATCCAGTAACACATTCTTCCTGTCCCCTTTTTACTTAAATACAGCATGAACCCCTATGGTCTATAAACGCCTTCATTGTGCTGAGTTACAAAACAGCCTTCTTCAATATTGGCATCTTCCTGAAAATTTTGGCCAAAAATAATTGTCAATGAATAGATTGCTAATGTTCACTAATGCTAAAAGTTTAAGTGATAATATGATTCTATAAGAAGAAGCATTTCATATAACAGAAATATCACTGATGTTATACTCAGAAAATCCTGCTGGACATTATTTTTCTCATGTGCATTAGCTCAGATAATTTTTATTAAAATCCTAATTTTCTCTAATCATTAGTTCTCCTATCTGTTTCAAGGCATGCTGTCATTTGTTGAAATAATACTGTGCACATCTCCATTCAGGTAGCAAATAGTTATTGTCTATTCTTAATTCCATGCACATACTTGCGATGTAACCTATAGGCAGACGCATGGTTTTAGTTGTGAGAACAAAGATCCAAAAATCTGATGGGGAATACAAGCATTATTGAAGTAACCACCAATGACACTGTTAGTAAATAAAAGAAATAAAGAGCACCCACTTCTAAAGAAACTCATCTTTGCTACAGAAAGTTAGGCTGGAAAAGTCTGACCTGATATCCTATGGATATCAAACAAGTTATCAAACAAGGCAAACAGGAAGGCAGTAATGTGTGAATATTCTATGCCTGGGAGAAAGACAAAAAAAGCCACAGATGCTAAAGTTAAGAAAGTAAGAAGATAGGAGCTGTAGAGATGGATCAGTGGTTAAAAGCACTGACTGCTCTTCCAGGGGAGTCTGAGTTCAATTCTCAGCACCCAGATGGTGGCTCACAGCCATATGTAACTCCAGTTTCATGGCATCTAATGCTCTCTTGTGCCCTCTTCTGGCATAGAACACATGTCATGAACATATATACATTCAGGCAAACATAAAATGTTTATTCATAAAATAAACTTTTTTTTACAAAAGAAATAAGATATGATTCAAGGTAACACCTAAAATTGCAATAGGCTAAGGCTGAATATGCGGCATGTGTTTAAACAATTGGTTTATATCCTGAGCGCTAGTTCCTAGGAGCTTCTAGGTTCTTTATCATTTTATCAATGTCCTAGTCTCCTCTCTGAATACTACGATGCATAATCATGGAGTTGTCCCATATTCAATAAATATGCCTTCAGTTCCTGTTAGGATGTCATCTGTGGTTCACAGTTCTATTTAACTAGTGGTGCAGTTCATTGTTCTGAAAGTCTAGAATGTATGACACAGACTAGGTATTGAAGAAGCAGTTACTTCCTGCCAAGACTGTACGCTAGTGTGTTCTGTAAGCCTTTCATAACCCTGTCTTGGAAAGCAGCTTTGACTAATATCTGTCCGATATTTGTACTGTGACAATTTTGCTCCAGAGCACCCTAGGGTGGCTTAAATGACTCTCCACATTCACTGCTGTTTTCTCAGTTCTCTAAATCGATTTTGCATGTGAGAAAAATGACATTATGCTAGATTTGGCTGCAGTTACTATTCCCATGTCCTTCTACCTCTCCATCTGCTCTACTAACTTCTTCTAGTGATGCAACTTTTAGTGGCACTAATAAAATGATAAGCATAAACTTATTAAAATAATCTCCCTCATAAGCCTTAACCAAATAATTGTCATTTATAATCTCTGACATGTCTTGGTTTGTTCATTTGGAAATCTCTGGATGGGTTGGTGATTCTTAAATCTGGGGTAAGGCTACATGCATCTGAGCTGAAGTCTGGATTCTTTCAAGCTTCCATACTTTTTAAAAATATATACAACAACCCATCAGTAGGATAGGGGCTTTCAGGTTCCTTTCCTATTAAGATTTTATGATCTTAAACTATGGATATGTGATAGGTTACAGTTTACTGCACAAAAGTATTTGTTTCCAGTGATCCATGACCAGTTTTTCAGTTCCTTTCCATGGCTTTTGTTTCAAAAAATATCAGGCTCAGAGCATTTTTTTTTCTTGAAGTTTGAGAAGTCTAACAGGAAACTTGTTCTAAGTTTAATAGTCTCTGTATTCATTTAATGCTCTGATCATTCATTTAATGAAGTTTTATGATGTATTCATAGAGTTACAGAGGAGGGATGGAGAAAACAGAGAGGGGTAAAAATCAGTAAAATTATATTCACAATTTAGAATAATTATTTTGTTTCTGACTTTGCTCAGGTTTCTTAAACTGGTTACTAGGAAGCAGCTGTTGCCTGTACATAATGTGTCTCCTGATAACAGTGACTTTTTCTCTTTTAAAACCTGAAGAAGGAGATATTTGGAAAAGCTTTCAAAGTAAAATTCCTATTCTGTCTGGCAAGCATCTTAGACACCTCAGGGATGTGATTTCTCACTCCCATCCTGGCTTGCTTTTTCAGTGTTTCTCTGTAAAACTCTTTCTGTACTATCTTGCTTCCCTGGACCTGAGGGTACGATTTTGTTATTCCTACTGCAGACCCAATTCTTTGTGTGAGGAGTGTTCTCTTTCTCCTTTTTATTTAGTCTCTGAATTTAATTATGCTAGTTCAGGAACCAGTCCATCATCTGATTATCTATGAATAATGTCCTCCTGGGCTCCAAGAAGCTAGTTTAATACTTTAACCAAAATTCATCTTTGAAAACAATACAAATTAAAGATGAGTAATGTCAGCTGAAAGAAAATAAATGAAAAGCAGAAACTGTACATCTTAAAAACTGAAGTTTTAATGTTAGAATCTATGAAATCAAAGTCTGTCATCATGGGATGGGATGAGTCTCAGGAAGAAGCCGAGAGAGAAGACTCTCACCAATGCCTCACCAATGTCCCAAACTGGATTAAATGTTGCAAAGCACTTTCCTTGTAAAAATAGAATCTATGTTTCAAATGAATTATTTCTGAATCCAAACTTGGTTCAGTTTATAAGAGTTTTCCTATGCTTGAATCACTTTGAGGAGTAAGCTGAGGAGCTCAATATTTGAAGAGAGGCATTTGAAGGCAGAGGAGAAAGTTTCTGCAATGTTGTTTCTAGATTAGGAAAGATGAGATGATTCTGTGTAAGAAGACAAAGTCTATTCTTTAATTGTTCAAATTAAATGTACTTTCTTTGCCCAAAATCTTAAGAAAAAACCCTTCCCACCCATAATAATGGATATAAATGGTTGATGCAACATACAACATACTTCTGCTCTTTTGAGATTCTATTTCAGTAAAGACACTTGTTTTGAATGACAAAGGACTCAAATCAATTGGCATAATCTATACTTATTTATAAACTCATATAATAATAAATATGTAGATAAAACTGTCTGCTACCTCAGTAGTTCTGTGATGCTAGTGTGGAACAATGGGAGAGGAAGAGTGAAAGACTATGGAGTCCATTCTGGGTTGATAGACTTCTCCTGAGTACGTGGCATGCCTTGCAGTGTTGTTGATATGCCCTGTGCCACACCATTGGAGAAAGCTAGTTTTCTCTCTCCCAGTAGGTACTAATTACAGATAGCTTTTTTGGTTAGGGATGGGACTTTATATCTGCTTTCTCTTCTCTGTGCTGGAAGTTTTGTCTGACTCGAATTTGTACCAGGCTTTTGTTCGTTTTCCGTGGCAATCTCTGTGAATTCATTAGTGCATCAGCCCTGCTGTGTCAGGAAAATGCTGTTTCCTTGGAGTCATGGGCCACCTCCGACTCTTATAATTCTTCTGTCCCCTCTTCCACATAAATCATTGAGTCTTGATTAAGTCATTTAGGGATAAGAGCCCCAAGGTCTTTCACTGTCTACTCATTGGTGAGTTATGGGTCTCTGTGTTAAATACCATTTAGTTCGAGAAAAATCTTTGCTGATAAGGGTTGAGAATGCACTGACCCATGGGTATAGAAATATGTGATTATCAGTCATTTTATTGCTGTTTCTTTAGCAGAACAATAGTGATAGACTTGAACCTAGGGCCCCATGATCTCAGAGTCTTAGCCTCATTAACAGTGTTAGGTGTGAGTTTCATCTTATGAAGTGGGCCTTAAGCCCAATTTTTAAAAGGTAGTTGGTTACACCCATGACCTTTCTGCCACTATTGCACCAATATATCCTGTGGGCAGGTCACTGTTGTAACTCTCAGGATTCGTAAGTGTGTGAGATTGATGATTACTCTTCTCCTCTTGCAGCAAGTTATAGCACCTTCCCATATTATTAATGCTAGTCAGCAGGGGTAAAAATTCTAGTTGGGCACCAACTCAATTTCTCTATGCTTGGTGACATAAGTTTCAGCAGTACTGCCTTATTATACAGTTATACAGGGTAACCAATGGCATTGCCAATAGGCTGTAATGTTTTGGGAAGTCTGTGGGAAGCCTTTGGCTAAAACATCAAAAAGATATAGCCCATTCCTGGTTCTTGGGGTTTTACAAGGTAGCATATGGTGTTTAGTTGAGACATTCTCTTACCCATTATATGCTAACTCCATTTCAAATAATTTTGTATAGATTTAGGAAGATTCTAAATTAGCAGGTTTCTATGTGCCTCTTCAAAAGGCCTTTATTGTTACTTCTCCCTCTCCATATTACCTCTTTTACCCTGCTTCCCCCCATTCCTGATCCCTTATGAGCTATATAAGCCCTGTAGATATTTGAAAGTTAACATATATATCTAAATTAAAAGATAATGCACATATAAGAGAGAACATGCAATATTCTTTTGGGGCCTGAGTTACCTCACTCAGGATGATTGTTTCTAGTTCCATTCAACTAGCTGTATGGATATTTTCATTATCCATTCACCAGTTGATGGACAGACATAGAGGTTGTTTCCAACTTATATATATTTATGGGTAGAACAACAGCAAACATGGAAGAGCAAATATGTCTGCAGTAAGATGTAGAGTCCTTGATGTGGATGTAGAGTTATGCCCCAAAGTGGGATTAGATAGATCTTGTGGTAGATCTCTTGTGTTCTTAAGGAATCTCAACACTGATTCCACAGTGACTGTACCAGTCTGCATTACCACTAGCAATGAATAAGTGTTCCCATATTCTTTCATCACATTTCAATTTTTCCCTTTTATTGAAAACATTTTCCCTTATGTAATCTATTCTGATTGTGGTCTCACCTCCTTCTATTTCTCCCAGTTCCTCCCCACCCACCACCCCTCCCATCCATATCTACCCCCTTTCTTTGTCTTACTAGAAAATGGGCTCCTAGGGGATAAGAATATACTATCCTATGCTATACTATACCAAAAACTGACACATCAGAATAGGAAAAAAAACAAAAACAAATGCCAAGGGAAGGCACAAGAATCAGAGACCCACTTACTGGCACACTCAGGAATCCCATGAAAACACTATACTGGAAGCCATAATATATACACAAAGGACTTGCGGGGTGAAAAGAGAGAAGAAATAAAAATATATAAGTAAAATGAAATAAAAATAAAAAATAGTAGGATAAAAGCTCGATTTTTTTTTTTTTTTTGCAGGCACTTAGTACTATGAACGTGCCTCTTAGAAATGCCTTCCCATAAGTTTTGGCATGCTGTGTATTCATTTTAATTCACTTCTAGAAAGTCTTTAATTTCTCTCTAGTTTCTGTTTGTTCAGTCGTTAGTTGTTCAGTTTCCATGAGTTTGTAGAACTTCTGTTGTTTCTATTATTGCTGATATCCAGTTTTAATCCATGGTGGTCTGATAGAATGCAGGAGGATTGTTTCAAATTTCTTGTTTGTTGAGACTTAATTTGTGTCTAAGTATGTGGTCAATTTTGGTGTAAGTTCCATGAGAAGAAGGTATATTCTTTTTTGTGGGGGTGAAATGTTCTGTAAATATCTATTAGGTCCATATGATTTTAATGTCAGTTAGATCTAACATTTCTCTGTTTCATTTTTGTCTGAACAACCTGGATATTGGCAAGAGCTGGATATTGAAGTCTTCCTCTATTATTGTGTGAGGGTGAATATGTGATTTAAGCTGTAGTAGTGTTTCTTTTATTAAGTTGGGTACCCTTGTATTTGGTACAGTGGTGTTAAGAATTAAAATGGGCTCTTGGTGATTTTTCCTTTGATGAATATGTAGTGTCCTTCCCATCTCTTCTGATTAGTTTTGATTTGAAGTGTATTTTGTCAGGTATTAAAAGGCTACACCAGCTTGATTCTGAGGTTCATTTGCTTGGAATATCTTTCTCATTCCTTTTATCCTGAGGTGATGACTATCCTTGATATTAAGGTGTGTTTCTTGGATGCAGCAAAAAGATGAATCCAATTTTCATATCCATTTTGTTAGTCTGTGTCTTTTTATTGGGGGGATTGAGGCCATTGATGCTGAGAGATATATCAATGAGTAATGTTTTTTTTATTCCTTTTATTTTGTTGTGGGGTGTGTGTGTGTGTGTGTGTGTGTGTGTGTGTATGTGTGTGTTTCCCCTCTTTTGATTTGATGGTCTGGGTTATTTATTCGTTGTATCTTCTTGAGTGCGGTTAATATTGAGTCACATTTTGTAAACAATTATTTTATTTTCAATTACATGGCTATGGGGATTTTTGTGGTGAAAAAAATAAATGTAGTGCCCACAGAGTCCACAAGAGGGCATTAGATCCATAGGCTGTTGTGAGCCAAGGATGATTTTAGAAACTAAATTAGAATCCTCCACAAAAAGCATTATGTGTTCTTAACTATTGAACCCTGTGTTCTGGGCCCTTGTGTCACTGGGTAGAGGGATTCGTGCCTTCTGACAGTTCAAGATGAAAATCTGAGGAAGTACTGAATCTTTCCTTCAAAGACTACAGCATTAACATTTTATAAACTGTCAATCTTTTCTGATCATCAGGTCCAAAGTTTGTTACAGTTGGAAAGGATCCTAGACATCACCTAATACAACAGACATAGGCTCAGTTCTTCTTCTGTATAAGACAGATAGAGGCTGTGGATGGTACACAGGGTGGCTGCATCTCATCCTCTTTGGTCTGAGGTCCTTTATCACGCATTATCTTAAGCTCTTTTTTCTTCTTGAGAAAATGTCCCTAGAGTTTTAATATATTGTGAGAGCTAAGGATCACTTATTTGAGAAAATCTAGAGAGAAATGAAGTATTCTTATACAGCTATGACACAGCTAAAACTTAATCATCATTTTATAATATTTCCACTAAAAACAATTGAAGTTTTTACTTCAATTGAACTTACTTACTAACTTACTTACTTACTT
>CABHPH010107274.1:65530-183486 GCA_902168325.1 Peromyscus nudipes | reverse complement strand
GAGAGAGAGAGAGAGAGAGAGAGAGAGAGAGAGAGAGAGAGAATATGCAGTTATCTTATAACAGGACCTTAATGCTCCTATTAGACATCACAGACTAACAGTTAAAAGCCATTGTCAAGAGTGGGCTACCTCTTTTGGAATGCTTTGCCAGTGGGCTCCCATAGATGCAAAACATTACAAGGGATTGCCATTGCTCTTGGTTACCCTCTAGAACATGATTGTAGGTTCCTATTGATAATGGCACTATGCATTTGAGTCAAGTAACATGTAGATATCAGGCCAATACTCACTTCATGCCTATATGCGCTAGCTTTCACAGTGCTGGAAGATTCTGTGCATGTTATTGGAAGAACAAAGTAGTAATCAGTCTTACCCCACTGTGAACAGTGTGAGTTGCAATGATGGTAGTCCTGGCAGGACGTGCCTTCTGGTGCAAAGTGACAGAGACATCATGGGTGATGTCTTCGACGTCGTATCTTCTTCTTCAATTTGGTTTGCAGTTTTTTTTTTTAAATTTAACCATATCCATCAGAGATATTGTTGTGTAATTTTCTTTATTTTCTGTTGAGTGTTTATCTGATTTTAGTGTCAGGGTAATACTAGCTTCATAAAACAATAATTGGGGTATATGATCCTTTGTTTTCCTTCATTCCTTCATTTTTGTTAGTTTTCCTGTAATGATCTGGTAGAATTCCTTACTGAATCTACCAGGGCTTGGGTGTTTTTCGCTGAGAAATATTTAATTACTGTTCCTACCTCACTGAATGTTATAGATCTACTGAAGTTTTTTATTTCATCTTTATTTGACTTTCTTAGACCAATTATATATAATATATAATATTATATGACATAATATACACATATTATATACTATATTATGATATAATATACATGGTGTATTATATATTATATTATATACATTATATTCCACTTATTTTAGATTTTGAGTTTGATGGAATACAGATTTTTAGAGTATGTCTTTATGATTCTCTGAAATTTTTCAGAGTCTGTTGTATATTTCTCCTTTAATCTTTAATTTTATTATTTTCATTCTGCTTATTCTTTTTGTTAATTTGACAAGGTTTGTCAGTTGTGTTCATCTTTTCAAAGAACCAATTCTTCATTTCATTGATTCCATGAGTTGTTTACTTTTAAATTTTTATTTCATTAATTTCAGCCCTGATTTTGATTCTCTATTCCAGTCTCCTGGTTTGTCTGTTTGTGAGTATTATTTACTCTTTTGTTTTTCTTAGATCTGAGAAGTTTCAAAGAAAGGAAGAAGGCTTGGATGAGGTGATAGTCCCTAGGAAGCAGCTTCAGGGCAATCGTAATGGAGGGGGTCTATACAGAGGATTCTGTGTCCAGTATTTTTAATATTAATTGAGACAGTTTGACTAATAAAAATGCTTGTATTCTTACTCTCTGAAATCACATACCCCCCAACACACACAGAGACACAGACACAGACACTCACACACAGCACATCTCACATGCCCAAACTAAAAGATAATTTTAAGGACTCTCATCTATTCCCGGACTCCCGCTTCTGCATGTATTATAAACCTTCTGCCCTCAAGTTCTGACAAGAGTGGAGCTGTTTTACTTTGGTTTCCTGCTTGATCTTATTCTTTGCCTTCTAATCTTGTACTTGTCAAAGTCACTCAACCTTCCACATTCCCCCTTTCTCTTTTCATGAACATTTGGCGCTGTCACACTTCTTTGAAATTCTGCCATCTTCTCTCACAATGTATTTTCACACCTCTTCAGGCTTCCAAAGGCTGTCTCCTCAACGTTTTTCTGACTTTGCCACACAGTTGTTGTCCGGGCATTTACACTTTTTTATTTGTCATGGTGCAGTTGCTCTGAGTGGTCTTCCGTCTTCCACATAGATTTGTATGGTTTCATCACAGAGAAAGGTCCTCAAATGTGTATCATTGGGCCGCCTTCTCTAGGGCCTGTTCTCTAACGCCTGCTGAATTTCTGTGCGGTTTGCTCCCCAGGTATTTTCTGCCTCAATAGCACTTTTTTCTTGCATCGATGTCGATGTCATTTGAGTGTCTGTTTTCTGAACGTCACACAGGATGGGAAGCCCACTGTTAAGTCGTCCACTGTGAATTAACTCTCCTGAAGTCATGAGGTTTTATACCTGCTGTTGAATATCCCCTTTCTTCTGTTCAATAAACATATTTATAATACTACAGCATATTTTTCTATTGACTCACTGAAAAAAACCCTGAAATTTTAAAGCTGCTGAATATATGATAAAAGCTTTAAATTATAAGTATATATATATTAAATACGTTATATGCACTTATATGAATATATAGTACAAATATAATCTAAAATATAAATATATATTCATAAAATATATTTAATATATTTGATATATCATATATTTAATATATAATATATTTAATAGACTAATATACACTAGTAGACATGCTAGCATGAATGAGGTAAATTTTAGGGTTCCTCAGTCCTAGACAGAGAACTACAGGCAAAGCAGGAATGATGAAATTAAGAGAAATTGTCTTTCTTAGAGAAGAGGCCCCAAATTGATTTTTTATTTGCAAGTGGTCAGCACTGAAATCATATACATATAAGTAATTTAAAATGAACTGAGCAGTTCCATTTTATATACTTATTTATATATTTATGAATGTGTGCATGTGTTTAACAAATATAAGTAAATAAAGGCATGAATTTGAAAAAGAGCAAGGTGGTACATGTGAGGATTTGGGAGGAGGAAAGAGAAAGGAAAATTCATGTAATCATATTTTGATTAAAAACAATTTGAAAATGAAACTAATAAAAAGGGCTCAGCACAAAGCAATGTATTACATGTGTTTATTTACTTCCTCGGTGTGTTTGCATCTGTACGTGACCATGCATGCCCTACAGTCCACCTGTAAGGCAAGAGGACAACTTGAGGGAATTGGTTCTTTCCTTCTACCAGGTGATTCCTCATTATTAAACTCATTTCATCAGGCTTTATAACAAGCACTTTTATCCGCTGAGTCGTCTTTCAAGCCTCACAGTTTTTACTGATAAATGCTCAATTTACACAGTGCCAGGTTTCAGAAAGACCATTTGTGTCCAGTGGATCATCTATTTAAGTCTCTCTCCATACCACCCCTTCCCCATCTTCACATTGCCCATCCTTCTAGTCTCTTTATGTTCCTCAGTCTCTCTTCCGTTTTCATGTCCTTTCTACAACCTACACGACTAATCCAGTAATTCAAAGAGTCTGGAATCCTCTTCATGTGTGCTCAAAACGCTTGTACTCTTAGTGTATTTTAAGCTTAGTATATTTAGTGTATTTACTTAGTGTATTTAAAACAGATGTGGGACTGTTGATGTCAATGGTACATATGTTTTGTTGTTGTCAGACAGTTATTGTAAATGATTACAACAGTGTGTGATACTTATCTGAAGGAATGACACCCCTAGAGATGTGGCCCCCATGACAGTAGCCAGCAGCTTTGGACTGTAACATCTTAGATTACACTTGTCTGTGTCTCAGTTTCTTATTTAATAATATCATCATGATATCTAGCTCATGGATATTTTGTAAGTACATGTTAAATATTGCATCATAATATTTAGCACAAAGTCATTACTTCATCGATCTCAGTTATTAATTTTTGTTATTTTCAAAGATATAACTAAGGTCCAACTTTTGCCAAAATACTTCTTTTATTTTGCCTACATCTCACCACTTAGCTCAGTAAATAAACATTTGTACCAAGTGTGAAAGAATAAATATTTTAGACTTGGGAGGCCACGCCCTTTCTGTGGTGGCTATTCAATCAGGCTGTGCAATCAGTGGCTGTGAACCAGTCACCATGCAAAGGGATGAGCAGTACTTTTCCTGCAAAACTTAATTTACACAGAACAAAAGCACAGGGTGTGATATGATTCCTACATCCTAATGACTGACTTGTCCTTCAGCCCATATTTTCTAACGAACTTATAGTGGTCCACTTTCCTTATTCCAGGCCTTCAGTGGAGAGAATTGCATGTAGTTTGTAGCTAAGTCTCCTTTTTCCTTTTTCCTTTTTTTTTTTTTTTTTGTCCTCATCTCACTGAGTTTAGGAAACATGAAAACGGGCCCATGTGAAGGTCTTTGTTCCTCTCTTGGGTTTCATGAACAATGTGCTTCTCACCCTGCCTTACTTTATCTCCAAACTTGTTTTTCTTTTGGGTAGAAAATACATGTATTCTTTTTTTTTCTGTTGCCTCCCATTATCTTGACGCTATTTCTTTATTCATTCCTACCTATTTTCATGAACAAATTCTAAAAATCTATTTTTACATGAGAGACCTCAAACATATTTCCCAAAGTCATCTTGTCATGGTAATTGAGTCAAGGGCACCTACTTTACAGACTTATACTTTCCTTAAGGCATTGTTCCGCGTTATGGGGTGACCAGACTTCATGCCATGCATTGTGAAGCTTTTCACAATTCCTGCATTCTGATGTTCTGTCTCCTCATGGATTATTGCTCACACAAAATTATTTCAAAAATTATCAGAGCTGCTGATTTCAGAGCTCCAGGAAGTATTAACTCAGATGTGAGGCCTAAAGCTGTCTTCAAAGGAAGCCTGTGGAACAATATCACTGTTCTAACACATATCACAGAACCGAGTTTAGCTTCGTAATGAAAACAAGTATCACTGTCCTAACATTCGCCAGCCCTGGGCAGGAATGTGCACCAAACCCCATCACAGAGAAAATAAAAGTGTTTTTGCAGTCTTTAATGGTGTCCTTTTCTCAAGGGGAGCCCCTGCTGTTTACTTATTTTCTCTTCCAGAACTGTTTTATTTCTTCTCTTCCGTGTTATTATTAGGCTAGTAGATCTAAGACATTGACAAAGAAACCAAGGCAGTAATTTCCAAGATGTACGGAACAACTATATGCCAAGCACTGTAGCATTAACTAAAACACTTCACGTTTGAAATATATGCAGTGAAAGATTTTAACACACCCCTTCTATTGTATGGTTGAATAAATTGACTTATAGAGAGTGCATAAACGGGAAGAAATTAAATATTAGAACTTTATCTAATAGTAGGTAAAAAGAGAGCAAAAGAGATACATGTAAGTCAAAAGCAAAGTGAGATTCTTTGAAGGATTATTTTCCATTGTATTGGAACAAATTCAGAGTCGTGAGGTACAATAAAGTTTTTAGAAATGACCACAAAGCGATACTGGCATGACAGACACACACTGGAGGCATTGTACACAGCATAAGACAGACACTTTGATATGGATTCCTTCTTACGCTGCAGCGTGCTACTTCATACAGTTGGTGATCTTCAGGTGGGTTGCTAATTCAAACCGTGTCTTAAGCTGTTTAGCTCAATATCTCCTGCTTCTTTAATGAAGTATACTCCCAACCAAAGACATTTGTTTCCAAGCTTGGTACAAATTCACAACATTAAAAAACACTTGAATCATACCAAAGTACGTAACTGGGAGAATGCGCGAAATTTATTGGGAAAAAAAAAGTACACAATGAGTACCTGTGCACATATTGAGCAATCAATAAATAGCTAAATGCCAACAAAATGAATATGATATATGCATTTTAGCTTTACTTTATTGAATCAGTTTTTTCTGAAATGAACATTTAAGATACCCAGTTAAAACACTTTTTCTGATGTAAATTCCTTTGAGCTCTGAGAGCCCAGAACTTGCAGATAAGCATGGAGAGTTTTAAAAAATGGCAAGCTGCATCTCACCAAGATTCAATTCCATGGGATGTTTTGGATCTGCCAAGATTCTAATAAGAAAACTAGGTTCTCATTTTTTTAAATTTTTTTTTATTGTCAGCTGAGGATAGAGTGAAGCATAGACATTTTATAGCAAGAAACTTTTGGCATCTCTCTTCACAAAAAAATCTTGAAGGACTTTTAACTCCAGACTTATTTAGAGGCTATGCGTGTCAGAATAAAATAATAATTTCCAGTTCAAGGGCTGACAAGAATGGTGTTACCAACAAATGAAAGTTTTTCCCTATTGCTAATGACCCTATGCTATCCAGAAACTTATTCACTGAACAAATGCTCATTAGGTACCACTTGTGCAGAGGAAATTATCTAGGGAGCTGATATGTCCTCCACTGTATAAAAGATAAAAATGAGTTAGTAACATTTTATTGTCTACATAATTGAAATAAACTGAGAGTTAAATGTAAGCCTGTGCATCCTTGCCACTTGACCCCTGTCAGAAGGCTGAGAAGCCATTGCTTCACAGTAACAATGCAGGACATTTTCACAAGGACCATGAACTCCTCCTTTAGCTTATTTTCTGCTTTATGTTTTGTAAATAGCTCAGTTTTTGCTAAAGCAGAGATCGTTGACATAAATGTAAATATTTCCACTACATAATTTATTCTATGTTATTAAAAGAAACACTCAAATAGTCAGTGTCTCTATCTCATACATTACCAGATTTAATTCTGGGTTTCCTTATTGTTGTTTTATATTTAATAATATTTTCTCAGTTGCCCATATTTGGAACGAGGACATATATTTTATATACTTTTTTTGAAAAACACTCTTTTCAATTCCCTAAGTGTTATAATGGGCTCTGTTTACCAGTGATATGCCACACTTTTACTTTTCCTAGCCACATTATTGAATATTTATATATTTTTGGTGCTTGGAATTACATTAGGTCAGAAGTGCTCCCTGTGAAGATTCATGGAGAAATTTTGCTTCATGACTTCCAAGGTTTGTGTTCTAATTCTGATGAATTTTTTTCAAGGAAGTAAATGAAGCAGGGAGCTGAAATCACTATGGCTCCATGGAGGTTGGATAAGACTTGAGCAAAACGGGCTTCAGCTCAATTACATGTAGATGTAAGAATTAGTTTACCGGCCTTTGACTCAAGGCAATGGGCTTCTGTGGTCAGACTCTAGGTTCTGCAGATGATTCTGTCTCTCCATTCCACTCCACACTTAAAGCACATTATGTATGTTCTGCAACTCCTTCTATTCACAGTCAAGATTTAATGTTTCTTCACTTATGGAATTTCAAATCTGCTTCAGAGAATATCTTTTCTCCAGCACTAAAACATAAATGGGATATTTTTAATCAAATAAAAACTACTGTGATGGTCTTAATTCTTTATAAACAGGCTGCTTTAAATTGCTTTGGAAATTTTACAAGGTTTATAAATTAGGTAAAGAAAAGGAAAATATTAGAGAAAGCTTACATTCAAAGAGGAAATTTTTTTGGCATCAAAATATAAGAAAGCAGAGAGCCCTGCCAAAATAGGAATGGGACAAAGCCAATAAAATAAAATATCTTTTCTTTATATGTAGCCCCTAGCACATTGTAGTTGCTTAGGAGATGTTCATTTAGTTATAATTATAGTTATATGATATTATAATTATAGATAATTATATAATGATTATATAATTTATTATGATAATGAAAATGGCCCAGAGCTAGTGAACAAGTAATCATTGGGATTAAGTCTTTGCTAGAGGTATCTCCATTTTTAACATGTCCTTTTTATTTTTATGTAATATTAATTATTCAGAAATATATCTAATAAAAGCAAAGGCAAGTAAAATAAAAGTTAAGTTGCATATTCTGTTCTTTGGAATCTATATTTGTTTTATTGTGGTCAAATCTTATGGAAATTTACAACATTTTACAGTTCTTTGAGTGTACAATCCAGTGCACAGATATATTCCCTTTGGTTTGGAACCATCACTAATATTTAGAGAAATTTTTAGATAACAGTTTCCTGTTCTCCTCTTTCCCAGATTCTGGAAACTACCATAAAAATGGTATGCCTTGGTACTTGACTGGGGGAGTTGTCCAATATTTTTGCTTTCTTTATGTCATTTAATGTAATTTCATGGTTCATCCATTATCTATAGTTTATCACAGACATCTTTTTAATGTTGAATAATGTTTCCTTTGCCTATACTCTATACTTCACATATTCATCTCTAGGTGAACTTTCGGCATCCCTCCATCTTTTGATTATGGTAAATAATGTTATCATGAGCAGATACTTCTGTACAGATATATGTTTGAATAAGCAAAAATGAAATTTCTAGATGATATAATATTTATGCTTTCAATATGCTAAGGAAGCATCATAGCTCTTCCCATAGTGGCTGCACAAGTACAGTGGTACACAGAATTCTGATTTCTCCAGCCTTCCCAACACTGAGCTTTCTTTGTTTTAATGTATTTATCAAAATGTGTGAAAGCAGCTCCCTATATGTTTTCAATTTGCATTTTTCTGGCAACTAAATACGTCACTCAATGCTTAGATGTATAATTGTTTGGCTGTTTATAATTCTCTCATGAATCTATACAATCAGGAGTATTTACATTTCTGATTTTAGTTATTTGAGTCTTCTTACTTTGTTAGTCAATATAAGTAACCATTTGCCAGTTATATTCATTTCTTTCAAAAAACAAATCTGTGGTGAGCCACAAGAATATGAAATAGGGAGTCCAGCTGTATATAATAAGCTATACTTTGACCAACCAAGGGTCTGTCAAATGGGAAGTCATTTATCATGGAAAATTTGATGTTATACAGCTTTAATATTCTGCTGCTCCTCATTATGAATTTCTTGTGCTCATAATTCCCATAGAATGTGTATGTGTGAGCATCCTACTTGGGCCAGCACTTGGATAAGGTCAAGTAGGCAGGGCCTTCTGCCTCTGAGCAACTTGATCCCTTTTTAGCATTTGAATTGGGTATCTGCCTTTTGTGAATATCCCCCTTTTAGCTACATCCAAAGATAGGGCCAGCTCCAAACAAAGCACTGAAGGACAAGCAAGGAATAGCTACCAGACCACCTGCTAGACACCTGAAGCCCCTGAACTAAGTAAAATGTCCTTTAGGAGGCAACCTGGCTGTAGATG
This sequence comes from Peromyscus nudipes, assembly GCA_902168325.1. NCBI lineage: Eukaryota > Metazoa > Chordata > Mammalia > Rodentia > Cricetidae > Peromyscus > Peromyscus nudipes. The sequence goes on along the minus strand of CABHPH010107274.1, from coordinate 174,582 downwards.
CATAGCTTTGTTTCTTATGCAGATGAAGCTAAGGCCATCCCTTGCTTTCAGGCCTAGTGGCTTTCCAGAGCAACTGACTGAGAACAAAGGAGGTTTTTTGCATAACCAAGTGGAGTAAGGAGTGAGGCAGATTTCCTGGGAGCAGAGAGTCGCATGTTGAGGAGAAAAAGAACAAGACAGTTTCTCTGTAGATGGCAGACACAGGACCACATGGCCAGAGAAAAGAGAGGAAGAAGATTCTGTAGATGGTAAGGCATAATGGCTCAGGCTGAGGAGTGAGGAGCAAGGAAAAGTTTGTTATAGATTGTAGGTGAATCAGGAGAGGAGAAGAGGAAGGATAGATGAAGAATGAAGGAACAGAGGACGAAGATGAGACCAAAAGCATAAGGGCTTAGTTATTATCAGGGCTATGAGGGGACAGAAAAGGTAGGTACAAAGAGGAACTGAAAGTCAGGATGGAACTGAAGCTGTATAGACAGTGTTTTGTCATAAAGGAGTAAAGTAAATGGACAAAAGATCATGGTGTATGGAGATTCCTTTCCCTCAGATACACCACACTGGACGTAGCATCTTTCTTATGACTCTGGGAGGGATTTTCTCAGGGCAAGTACTTGGGAAAATTCCGTTACAAATCCTTGGTTTCATTGACCCTTTTTCTATAATGTTCTATACTGTTTGGTTTATGTCTGACCTAAAATCCTCCCTCCTGAATGCCACCTCTGCACTCTGTTAATATTTTGCTAATTCCCTAAGGTATAATGCTAAATTTTTGAGTTCAGGTCTGTCTTTTTTTCTCAAAAAATATAGAGATTTACAGTGATAAATTTATCTCTTACCAATACTTACTTTGGTTAAATCTCAAAATTTCCAGAATCATAGTTTTGTTTTCACTAGAACTTAAGGTCCATTCTAAGCTAATTTCGGCATGATTTCTTACTGGACCCATTGTTTCCCCAAGGTGGTGGTGTTTAATTTCAGCATATTTTTTGGAGTTTGTGATTTCTTGTGATACTATAGTGTCATTCCACTCTGCCTGGAAAATAGAATTTGCATGATTTCAGTCTTTAACCTTTATTGAGAATCATTACCTGGACAAACAGAAAAGCTATTGCAGAAATTCTCTGTGTACTTGAGGAAGATATGTCTTTGTTATTGCCTGGTGTTCATATTCCATACTTACCTTCTAGGTCTCAAGCATGTAGTGTTCGTGTTCGTTTACTGTTGATATTCACTCAACTGTCACAGTTACTCAATTATAAGCTACAACATTCTATTACTGTTTCATGGCTCTCTGGTTCACCTCTTAATTTTGTCAGTTTTAGCTTCTTTTTAGTAGCCTGGGTATCTGTTCACACATATTTCTAATTATGGCCTATTTTTTTCCTTGAAGACAATTCTTTTATAAGCATAAAATATCCTTCTTTATCACAGCAATTTTTGGTATCGAATCTCATTTCTTTGATGTAGGTATGGACAATTTTGCTTTCTCTTGGGTACAATTTACACGGAATATTTTCCCATCCTTTCATACGCAGCCAAGCATGTCCTAACAACCTGAAGTGAATCTTCCATAGACAGCACGCAGCTGATTCTTGTTCGTGTTTTATTGACCGGGGAACTGAAAACATATACTCCAACAATTCCTGATATTACAACAATTACTATCGTCATTTGCTTTTGCCTTTTTGTGTGCTTTATAGCGCATTAGTTCTTCACGTCCACTATTACTGCCTTTATTTTTGTGCTTTAAAAAATGAATAATATCATTACTAGGCTCTGCATACAATCATTTTTACATTATCTACATTTTCTTAAATTTTGTACTCATGTCATATGCCCATATTCCCTTATGATATATTTGAATTTCATTTTTTAAGATTTATTTTTGTCTTCACTTATGTGTATACGTGAGTGTATATCATGTGTGGATGCCCATGAAGGCCAGAGAGGGCATCTGATCCCCTGATGTTATAGCTACAGGTATATAACTGTAGGCCATGAGAGCTGGGAACTGGATTTATCTGGAAGAGCACAAGCAACCTTACCTGCTGACGCTTTCTCTAGGCCCAACTTTCCTCTATGCGAACTGCTCCTAAGAGACCTCACATACTTGTATCTACTACTTAGATCAAGCTGCAAATGCCTTCCAGAGGAGAACAGACAAAGAAGCTCTCTACATACATGATCTTTATTTGGAACAGTATCAACAATGGCAGCATCATGAGATTTTTCAGGAAGTGAGTTCAGCTTCCATCTTCTTACCAGTATCGTGATCACTCTTTTATTCAGCTTAGCAAACTTAAAATAATTTGAGCTGTGTGACAATCTGGTTCACAGTCATAGCCAGCACTAATTTAGCTTGGATGGTTAGGTCAATCATCTGAACAGCGAAGCCAGATACTTCCATGGATGGGTCATTTTTGCTCCCACCAGGGATACTGAATACTGGATATCTTTGCTGGGTACTTTCTGAACAGCAAAGCTTACACTGTCACCCAAAGCAAACTTCCCTGAAGGACTCATGGTAAATTTCAAAAGCCTTTAGTTTGGTTGTAACATTGGCTAGAGCAAAGATGACCAGCGTGCCTAGCTTAAGAATATTCTGGCCCACAAGAATAGTAATAATACTGATCTGGAGCAGGGAGGCAGGCAGGGTTATTAACCAGAAATTCACACAAATGATGAGGCTTGTAGCAAATTCTCTTTTTTCTTTTTTAATTGAAAATAGGTATTTATCTCACATAATATATCTTGATTGCACTTTTATCTTCCTCTACTCCTCCAAGCTCCTCCCTAAACTTTCTACCATCCAGATCCACCCCTTTCTGTCTCTCATTAGAAAATGAGCAGGCATCTATATAAAATTAATATAATAAATGTAATATAATATAAAAGATTGAACAAAAAAACTAATGCATCAGAATTGGGCAAAATAAAAACAAGGAAAAGAGCCCATGGGAAGACGCAAGAAACAGACCCACCCATTCCTTGTCTCAAATTTTCTTTCCTTAACTTTTAAATCACTTTTTGTGTTTTATTTATCAATTCTTTGAGAATTCCATATATATGTAGAACATAGTTTGATCATACTCATCCCTATTCTAGCTTCTCACAAATCCTTCCAACTCTATACTATCTTTCTAAAAATAGCTCCCTGGGTTCAACTAGTGCTGCTTATATGTGCATTGGCATAGGACCATCTACTGGAGCTTGTACCATCTACCAGGAGCACTGCCCTAATAAAATGGACCCTTCCTCCCCATGAAGTCATCAATTGCTGATAGCCTCAAAGGTTAGGGATTCCTGAACCTCTCTCCCATCCATGTTAGAATGTTGATTGACTTACTCTTGTATAGTTCTTATGAATGTAGACACAACTTTTGTGAGTTCATGAGTGCAAACACTCTTTCATACCCCAGAGTTACTATATACCAGCAATCCTCAACCTGTCTCTCCTAAGCTTTCTGTGCCTTCCTCCATAACATTCCCTGAGTCTTCATTGTAGCTGTTAGTGTAAAATCACTACCTTAGTAATTTGCACATTTCACATTGAGCCGTAGAGTTGTTTAATGGAATTCATTTTGTAAAAGCAACAATTAGTTGTTTCACATCTTGTATACAAACCGGAAGAAACATGCTTATTACTTGGGTCATTCTTGGAAACATCAGCTTTAAATTCCTTAACACCAACAGCAATCAGGGAAACAGTGTCAGTCTGAGATGAGCCTACAATAACATTACTAATATTTTCTCTGTCCTGAGGCATCAAGGCAGCGGTAATACAATATTTGCTAGTATCAGGTTTCTGCAAGGTGATGTCAGGGGTGATGTTGCGTTCACGCTCAGCTTTCATTCAAGACCAAGGCCTGATTGAAGGAGCACTTCTCCAGCACAGCACCTTTCTTCTCAGTATTTGCGGTGGTTAGGTTTTTCTTCCCATCCATGCTTGTAAATCAAATGGCCATTGATTACCAGCTTATTTACTCTACTATACCTATTCAGTGATAACAATCTCCAAGTGAATATTTTCCTTTCATTATTTTTTTTTGTAAGTCATCATCTCACTCTGTACCTTTCTCTGGCCTCAAACTCAGCAAGCAGACTCATAAAACATTTCTTAACTTAAACATCCAAGAATAATCAGTATTTTTGTGCCGCTCTTGGGACTCTACTCCTCCTGTTGGGTTGCCATGTCCAACTTTGGTATGATAGATTTTGCTTCATCTTATAATTTATTTTGTCATAGTGTTTGGTTTTTATCTTTTAGAAGTCTGTTTTTTTTTCCATGTAAGGAGAAGAAAGAAAATGGATCTGGAGGGGAGTGGGAGAGGAGAGAAACTGGGAGGAGTAGGGAGAGGGGAAATTATAATCAAGATACATTATATGAGACAAGTTTCTATTTTCAATAACAGAAAAAATAAGAAAAGAAAAAGAAAAATCTCAAGCTATAAAATTTCTTAAAGAACTACCCGACATTATTCTAGGCAACACATTTACTAATTTGTGCAAAAGTGTTTTTTACTTAAATATTCCTGCCAACTTCTGTCAATCCCACCATTTTTTCTGATAAAAAATGAAACCAATCAACTAAGGAAAGAAATATTAAGAGTAGCATGTTAGTGAAGAGCCTATAAAAAACAGAGCAATGAACAAATGTACTAATTAAAAATACTATATGTGGCAAATAAAACATGCAGTATGGAGCAAACAGACAGATGGCCTCTCAAAAAGAATAATGAATCTTCCTCATGGATTGATTTTTGCTCAGTAAGAGAGAGACAAAAGTTCACAGGGAGATAGAAAAGGAAACTCTAAAGGTGATATTGATTGGGGAAAAGATAATACATCTTGTTCACACAGATTGACTTGTAAGTAAGGAAAGATGTCCAAGTAAAATATAAGAAGTACCATTCACATCCTAAAGAAAACAAGAATAAGCTCTTACTTGAAATCAAGGACAAACAAGTTTTAAGTAACAAATGCTAGAAATAATGGATTGTTTACGTCAATTCCATCAGGTGATTGCTGCAACTGATATTAAGCAGCAAAGACAAAGTGGCTTTCAGATACATGAGATTGTTTGTTTTAAAGGAAATAATATTCTCCAAACCTTAAACATTCTTCAGTTTCAGTGGTTGGGTGTGGAGGCACACATATCTTTTCCAAACAAGAGGAAAGCAGAAGCAAAAAGATCATAGTGCAAGAACAACTTGGGCTATAAAGTGACTGCTTATCTCAAAAATAAAAATGCAAACATTATATTATTTATGATAAGCATTATAGATGTATGTAATTTTCCAATATATCATCTAGTACTTCTGTTATTTTTCAGTTAATGTGAATTATAATTTAATAGACATAGATGAATTGTTGATTCTATTTTAACTATTAACCACTATCTTCTAGATTCTAACTCAAATCTTATTTACCTTATGAGAATATTTTTTCTGCCTAAGACAAAGTGGATATGTAAATATAACACTAAACTTTGATCACTTGTAAGCTAGTAGTTGTTTAGATATAACTATTGCTGAATCTTCATAAGGGGTTGAGATATTGTTTAATTTTTTATGTTTTTAAAAACAGTAAGTTTTGTTTTTTAGTCATAGGGTCCAAAATAGCTTACCAAAAATGGTAGTACCAGAAAAGTGTTTCATATCATGGAATTTGTAGGGGTTGGGATATTTTAATATACACACAGATTTATTTTGGAGACATCATGAAAATGTTTCTTTTATTTCCACTTTATATAGAAATTACATACTTAGCCTAAAGGTTATTTTAAATAATTTTTTTCTAGGTTGACTTTGCTATGATTGCTGATTCTCACAAGAGATTTTTTTTTTGGTCTTATGTTGACATGTAAATGTTTCAGAATTTTGGGCTTTTCAGATTTGTAATGTTTAATTTGTGTAAACATAAAGGGAGTCATGAAAACAAAAGGCCCTTATTACTTTATTACATGTGTCAGAAAACAGCTTCTCATGAAGAAAATAGTGAAGCCTTTTCTAGCTATCTTTTATAGTATCTTTTCCTCATGCCCTGATATCTTGACTGATGGTATCATAACAATGAAATTGTACTGGCCTGCGTTACACTAGGGCTCCACGTTGCACAGCCACAGGGTGAATGGTTTAGAGAAACTAATAAGCCTATAATAAAACAAGTATTTTTTTTACAGGGATAGACACTGTTTGCATTTAAGTATCAGTTGAGAGAAGAAAGGATGTAAATGGTTTAAATAAAAATTTCCTAATACTATTAGCTTTCCTAGTTTAAGTTTCCATGGTCAAAAATAATATTAAAATGTGAATGTCCCTACACATTTTGATAATTCGATCAATACTGTAAGTACATATGTGCTTTAAATCATATGTGCAAAAATAACAATTTTCGCAGAATAAAGTAAAAATTAAATATTAAAATAATGTTTTAATATGTAGGCCCAATTTAGATATGAGCATAAAATAACATTTTCTTTGTGAAGCCAGATGAACTAACTCAAGGCTAAAGCTATTTTTAAAGTTGTGAAGAATTTAAAGACAAAGAATTTGTGTTTAACATATGTAGTGGGTACTCAGAGAAACATTAGTTTAAAAACAGTGTTAATTTCTCTCTCTCTCTGTCTCTCCCCTGCCCTCCTGTCTCCTTTCCTCTTCCCTCCCCTCCTCTTCTTCTCCTTTTCTCCTCTTCTCTCCCTCCATTTTGTTGTGAGACAAGGTTTCATATAGTCCAGCCTGGCCTCAAAATGGCTAGTAGTTGAATCCCTGGTCTTCCTGTCTCTACTGGCTGGCTTCTAGGATGACAGGTGTGGGCTACCACATCTAACTTAACATTGTCACTTCTAATATTATTACATTTTTTTGTAGATTTAGAATTGAGTATCCCAGACATCTTTCATCTTTAATATCATAGGTATATAATTTGAACACTCTTTCTACATGATTTGAGAAATTATTCAGTCTTATTTTACATTAGTTTCAAAAGGTCAGGATGTGACTCAGTTTGATAAATATATGAAATGAGAATTAAATCCGTACTGCTCTTGACTGTAGATCTTAAATAGGACAGAGAAGAGAAAGGACAATAATCAGATAAGCACAGAGCTCCAGTTAAAGCTGTGTGACAAGATAGTTACAGGTTACAGTACTGTGGCAGAAGAGACACCAAATATCCATAGAGCAAATCTATGTTCAACAACAGAAGTGTAGGCTAGGTAACCAGTGCTCTGATTCTATTGGTAGACGCAAGCTATTACAAAAATCAGGGCTACACGAACTGTAGACTAGGGGCTTTGGAGCCCCCATGGGACTGGCCTAGGCTCTCTGGATACAGAAGACGGTTGTTTGACTCGAACTATTTGGGGGTACTCAGGCAGTGGGATCGGGATCTGTCCCTAGTGCATGGGCAGGCTTTTGGGAGCCTGGCGCCTGTGGTGTGACAACTTGCACAGCCTTGGTGCAGTAGGGAGGGGCTTGGACCTGCCTAGGCTCAGTGTGCTGGACTCTGCTGACTCCCCATGGAGACCTTGATTTGGGGGATGTGGGGAAGTGGGGTGGCTTGGGAGGGAGGCTTGTAGGGTGGGAGGAGGTGGGATCTGTGGATGGTATGTAAAGTGAGTAGAAAATTTCTTAATAAAGAAAAATGAAAAGAAAAAAAAAGACACTCCTATGGAAACTTGATTTCCATATACACAAAAAGAATAAAGCCAAGCATTATTTGATAACATATAGGAACTGTAACTCAAAAATCATAAAAGAGCTGAATGTAAGACTTGAAACTAAAAGGCCCCTCAGGGGTAAAACCTTAACTTTGGCCTTGATAATGATTCTTTCAATAGTAAGTCAAAAGCTTTGGTTACAAAAGAAAAATAAATGAGACATAAAAGTTAAAAACATCTTTATAGCAAAGAAAACAATTTTAAAAATGGAAAAAATCTATCTCCATGCTAGGAAAATTATTTTGAAAGTTTTATTTCTGTTGGAAGATATAATACACAAAATTAATAAACACCTTAAAAAAAACAAAAATCAGGGCTAGAATAACTATTATCTAAATCTTACAGATTACCTGAATTTGAAATTCCTATAGGGTACAAAGTTGTGGGGTTTTTTTTTTGTTGTTGTTTTGTTTTGTTTTGTTTTGTTTTTTGTTTTTTTTCCAGAAAAAGCAGTTCCCAAGAATGCATAACTTCAGATACTTTAACCTGTTTCAAATAAGAACAAGTTTCATTGCAAGAAGCAGGAGACTGGAGTTTTATTTAACCATTGTTATAATATAAAAACTATCAAAACTAGGGAAGAGGGCAGAAAAATAGGATTCCCTTAGCATGTAGAATACTTTGTCTGATGATTATATATTTTGCTATACTATAATAAGCACTGATTGACCCATGTATAAAAAGCATCACATTTCATTTTCTATATCTTTGTTCAGTAGGAAATCATTACCCTACTGTAAGTTAATGCTCTTAAAATGCTGATATAAAATAGTCTTAATTGACTGATAGGTCCATAGTGCAATCATGGCATTATTGTTATTGGGTTACCAACTACTTCTTATTGAGTTTAAGGCCCACTATGGAAGAGGAAATGCACATCTGGTGTTGTTAATTCAGGCCAAGAACCCATGGTAGGGGAGCAAATAGGCCTCAGGAGAGAAGCTAACACTATTATTCTGCTAAAAGGAAACAATACCAAACTGCCCTCTAGCTTGTTATTTCTCTATGTGTAGATTAATTTGGCTCTCAGACTTCATCAAGGTAATGTCCTTATGCAACATGTAGTGGTAAACAAAGAAACTCACACCCGATAGAAGCACAGAGAATAAATGTCAGTGAAGTTCCTAGAAGCTGCAATTATGATACCTGCGCCATTGTCCATGTAAGGTTCAGGGATCATTACACAACAGGGCACAGAAGGGTTGTAATAACCAAATGTCTAGGAGTAGAGAAAGGAAACAGTCTTCTAGGTAAGACAGGACTACTGAACTCATTAACTTGTAGCAGCTGTGGTTGCTCACAGCTGATTAGTCAACATTCTAGCATGAAGGGGGAAGAAGTTCATGAACATCCGCCCCAACTGAGTGGTTAGGAACAGATGATAACTTCCAGAGGAAGGAGAATCAGTTTCCTTTATGGTAGCCTCTAGTAAATAAATGGACCATGATCTAGCAAATGGCCCCAAGCCCAGGAGTAGATAGATAGGCAGTACAACTTGGATATGATGAGATATTAAAGAGAAAGATAAGGATGTAATATTTCATGCCGTGTGTTGAGGGCAGTGGATCTGAGAGGAGTCAGATAATTTAGTGGATAACAAATACAATAAAGAGGTATAAAATGTTAAAACTAATTTTAATGTTAAAGATGAGTTATTATGTATATATAATTTATAAATCCTAAAATTCATGTTCATAGTATATACAATGCAAATCCATTTAATATGTTCATAAATTTATGCAACAGTTACTACTATCTAATTTTATTTATTTTTTGCTTTTATATTTTTATTTATTTATTTTTTTAGTTCAATGGTAGATTTTTTTCTTTTCTTTTTTCATTATTAAGAAATTTTCTATTCATTTTACATACCAACCACAGATGCCCCTCTCCTCCCTCCTCCCGCCCCCAGCCTTTCCCCCAGCCCACCCCCCATTCCCACCTCCTCCAAGGCAAGGTCTCCCATGGGGACTCAACAGAACCTGGTACACTTAGTTGAGGCAGATCCAAGCCCCTGCCCCCTGCACTAAGGCTGTGCAAAGTGTCCCAACATAGGCAGTGGGCTCCAAAAAGCTGGCTCATGCTCCAGAGCCGGATCCAGATTCCACTGCCAGGAGGCCCCATAAACAGTTCAAACTAAACAACTGTCTCGCCTATGCAGAGGGCCTAAATATATTCATCCCCAAATTCATAGGAACTCAGGAACTTTAGACTGACAACTGTTGATCCTGCACGGGACCAGACTAGGCCCTCTGCATATGGGCGATCATTGTGTAGGTTAGTCTGTTTGAGGGGCCCTTGGAAGTGCAATCAGATCCATCCCTGCTGCATGAGCTGGCTTTTTGGAGCCCATTTCCTGTGGTGAGATGCTCAGCCTTGATGCAGGGGGGAGGGGCTTGGTCCTACCTCAGCTGAATGTACCAGGTTTTGCTGACTGCCCCTGGGAGGCCATATCCTTTCGGAGGAGGGGATGGAGGGTGAGCCAGGGAGGGGAGGCTGTGGGGGAGCGGGAGGAGGGATGAGAGGGGGATCTGTGGATGGTATGTAAAATGAATAAATTTTTTTAAATAAAACAAAAATTCATCCAATCTAAGAAGTTGCTTTATATTCATTAGCATCCTCATTCATTTCATTTGAAATCGAGACCCTGTAAAAACACTTAAAAGTTTTTCTTGTGGCTTTATTTATTTTAAACTCTTAAATGTAAGAATCTAGTATGTGATTTCCACATCCAGGTTTTTTTTTCCCCAATCTAACATGTTTTCAAGGGTCATCCCTGTTTTATTGTAAGAGTTTCATTAAATTTTATACTACTTCATATACATACGTGGCACATATTGTTGTCTCATTGATTAATGGACAGGTAAATCAGTTTATTTTTGTTTGTTTTTTAAGTTTGGATACTATTGAATCTGCCTACTCACCCATGGCAGTTCAATTAAAGTTAAAGAGTAAATGCTGAAGCAAGGAAATCCATTTTATTTGAGAACTCAGCTAGACAGGAAGAAGGGATCTCTTAATGAAAAGTCTAACTCTCTTGACATTTAATTTGATAGTGGTACATGTAGGTAACTGATAGGCACTCGTAGTTAATGGATCTCAATTTATAGAGGCTGGAAGTTGGTCAGAAACAGGTGCCTCCTAATGTAGAGCGTGATATATGATGCTCATGTGATTCTAATTTCCAAGATGATAGAAACCAATCAGCAAACCCCCTTTGATTATTTCCATCCTAGTATGAAATAATGCCTCTGGGTGGCTTTGATTTGAATTTCTCCATTAATAATGATTTTGAATAGTTTGGCAATGTGTGTCATCCATTTGAGCATTTTTAGAAAAGATCTATGCAAATTGTTTTGTCCAATTTTAATTGGATCTTGTTAATTACTCTCTAATTGAGTGCTATTTTGGGTGTTATTCTGGGTATTGTTATTTCACTTTATTGAATGGGCCTATTTAAAACACAATATTTTCAATTCTTAGAGTGTCCAATTTAGAACTTTAGTCAACTTTTTGAGGACACTTTGAAAGTATTCTAAGAAGATAGCTGGTTTTCCTCTTTTGGATATTTATGCCCTGTTTTCATACCAACATATTATGAAAAGGCATTTCTCCACTCACTTTGAAATCTTCTCAAAATTCAGCTTAGTATTATAATGAGATGATTTACTTGACTCCCAATTCTATTGAATTCATACATTTTCTATGCCATACCACACTGGCATGATGATTCCAGCTGTGTTTTTAATTGGGAACTCAGAAACTTCACAGTTTGGTCTTTTATTTTGAGATATTTTTAGTTATTTGTATCTCTTTCATTTACATATTAATTTTAGGACCCACTTGTTGATTTCTCTGGGTTATCAACCTAGCTGAGTTCAAAGTTAAATCAAGCCCATAGTTTAAATTGGTGTGTATTACTATTTTTAATATACCAAGGCTTCTAATCCATCAATATAGAATTCATTCTAATTTGTTTAAAACATCTTTAATATTTTTCAAGCATACTTACTTTGGTCACTTGAGGATTTACACTTTGTCTGATCAATGTTTTCTAATTTCTTTATTTATTGTGATTCATGAATTAATTTGTTTTTATTTTTCAAATAAATTTATCTTTGGTACTTGTTCATTTCTTGTATGCAGGAACACATTGCATTCTTGCTCATTGATTTTATATCCTATAACCACTGTAAACTGATATATTATCTATATTTTTAGTTTCATCAACTTCAGAGAATCTAGAATCACCTGGGAGACGGTCTCTGGGAATGGTGTATAGGTGTGTCTAGATGGTGTTAATTTATGTAGGAAGGATGATCTTGATAGCGAGTAGTATGGTAGTCTTTCCTAGACAGGAGATCCCTCCCTGGATAAACTGGAGAAATGAAGCCCATCACCAAGAAGTATTCACTCTTCTTTGTTTCTTGACTGAATGCAGTGTGACCAGTTGTTTCAAGTTCATTTTGTTTAACCTCTCTGCCAAGATGGACTATATCTACAACTTTCAGACAGAAGAAAATCTTCTCTTTTTTTTTAGTTGTTTTTGTCAAGGTATCACAGAAACAGGTAAAAAAAAACTAAAATACTGGCTCTAAAAATTCTGTCTCATTTTGATGACTTCCTTTGGGTTTTATGTTTACTAAATCATCTCATTCATTTTAATGGTGTACATTAATAGTACTAAATAAAAGTTTCATCATGACATTTGTACACATTATTTATAACACATCACAAATTAACCTATAACATACCTAGCATATAGTGAAGAGAATTCTTTGGTGGTTTATCTTGCAACACGTGCTTTTTATCCTTTTTTTAGTGTCCACAAGTTAGGGCTGTAATCTCTAATATGAAGTTGAGGAGATGTGACAAGAGTTTGCATTTTTTTTTGGAAGCTTTAGATGGTCAGTTTTAAGAGTTATGGACTGGATCCTGTGAATCTGGAGTTGCATGTGGTGCTGACACCCCTGACTGGGGTGCTGGGAACTCAACTCCACTTTTCTTTCAGCGCAGTGTGGAGGTGTGAATGGGGAAGCGTCCTTCAAAAGTCTATGTGTCTGGACACTTTTTTCCCCAGTTGGTATCTAATGTGGGGAAGTTATGGAACTTTGAACAGGTAGAGCTTCTCTGGAAGAAGGGCATCCCCGCGGTGGGGTTGGAGGGTTTGTAGCCTGGCTCTACTGCCTGCTGTCTATCTCTCTGATTCCTGTGTGCAGATAAAAATGTGACTAGCCATATTCCTGCCCCTGCCCCCCATACATGCCTTCCCCACAGTTATGGATCATACGTCTGGAGCCATCAGCCAAGAGAGACTCTTTGTAAGTCTCCGTTGTCTTGTTGTTTGATCACCGCAGCAGAAAAGGAACCAGCATACGCTACAGATTCTTGTTCTGCCAAACCACTTGCTGTTTATTGATTTGTTTTGATCCCTAAATTTAGGAATTTCAGTCATTCCTTGTTCCTTTCTCCATGTTAGAGCCAGCTGAAAAGTATTCAATTTTATTCAACGTTTTTGCAATTTTTAAATTTTTTAGCTTTTTCGGTGTATATATATATATTTTAATTTTTGAGATTGTATTTCAATTACATACCTCCCTTCTCTTTCCTCCCTCCAAACCTTCCATATACCCATCTCTGCTCTACATAACATTCATGGCATCTTTTTCATCAATCGTTATTGCATGTGTATATGTATTTGTGTATTTATATATGTTCTCAAATATAAACTCTTCAGACCACATAATGTTTCCTGGATGTATAATTTCGGGGCTTTGAATTAGCAATTTCTTCTAATGATTTTTGTTATTTTGTTTCTCTTTCATTCTAAACTCACAGGCAGTCTCTCTGTTTAAACTGTGTTCAGTTTTCTATTATTTTTAATGTCCAATGTTAGAGCAAATGTTATTTTAATTTTTCCTCTCTTTAGATTTTATATATTATCCACTCTAATTCTTTCTTGAGCAAATTGATAAGAATGTAGTGCTTAGTTGCAATATATTTGTTAAGTCTCCTTCATTACTACCTTTTTTTTTAATTGTTGAGGAAAATATTGTATGATTTTAAATCTCTGGAAATTGTTCAGCCTTGTTTCATGATTTGGTATATTTTTGTCTTGGGGAACATTTTGGGTACTAGAGAAAATGTGTATTCCATTGTGGTTAGCAGAAGATTTTACATCTTTATTGGGTATCATTCATGTTTCTTATAGCTTCAGATTCTCTGCTTAGTTGCCTTACTGTTTATTGAGAATGGATTATTGAGTCCTGCAATTATTATTAATGGATTATTTTGTTTTTGTTAAAATTTAAAATATTCTGCTTTTGCCCCTGTTAATGATTTGATTCTAAGGTCTACTTTGACATTAATTTGTGTAGAATGTTTTTTATCATTTTAAAAATTTATTGTTTTAATTTATTATTCTCTGTGTCTGCCATAAACAAAATACAATTTTATCACTTAAAAATTACATTCTTTTTTTTTTTCAAGACGGGGTTCTGCTGTGTAGCCATGGCTGTCCTGGAACTCACTCTGTAGACCAGGCTGGCCTCAAACTCTCAGAGATCCACATGCCTCTGAGCGTTTTATTTTTTAGTATAATTATTTAGAGTAATAATTATAACTTCCATTTGGTTGTTTGTATTACTGTCTTATGTTGTTTTTGTTACTTTGTTTCTTCTTTCTCACTCTCTTATTTTGTATTAATTGAAATTTTGTAGTATACAGTTTTAATTTCCTTATCATTTACTTTATTAGTTTTTGAGTTATTTTGTTAGTGATTAGCCTGTAGATTCTAATTAAAATCTCGGTTGACAGTAGTCTACAACATATAACTAAGATTTAATAGTCTGTGTACTTATACTTCTATTCATCTCCATTGTCTTCCTTCATTCTATTATTTGCATTAATAGAATAGCATTTTACATATTAAATATCATAAATATATTAAAGAAGTGATTGGCTTCTACAGTTCTGTCTTAGGCAAAAGAAATAGTTGCAAGTGTGTACATGTGTATGTTGTGCATGTGCTCATAAAATTAACTTTGGAGCTCAGCTTTTCCGATGAAAAGATAAACCATTTTATCCTAAATGGACTTGTGGTACTTCTTGTTCAAATATTATTTCTTTGACTTCTTCTAGATCAAAGTCTTCCATTACATAAATGCTTGTGTCCCCGATGTTCTCCACAGATATCTGATGACCTGTTCATTGTACTATTTATTTTTATTCAATAGTTATTTATTCTTAAATTTTCTGGTTATGCAAACTCTTGGCAATGGTTATTTTGAGCAAATGCCAAGAGAACAATCTACTTGCATTGGATAGCCTTTGATTTGGTCCAGGTAACTAAGGTAAGCTCTCACTGTCTTTCTGGGCACTGTCAGGAAGTTTGTTTGTTTGCTTGTTTGTTTTTTTAACTTGTATTGATTCTTTGTGGATTTCACATCTTGCATTCTGATCCCACTTAAATCCCCATTTCCTTCCTTCTGCCCTCTACCCTGGCAACCTTCCCCTAAACCAAAACCAAATTTAAAAGAAAAATCAAAACCTGAACAAAACATAGAAACAAACAACAACAAAACAAAAAGGAGAAGACTCTTGTCATAGAAGATGTAGTGTGTCCCGTTGAAGCACACAGTTCACCCTTTAGTCCATTCATCTTTACTTGCAAGTGTTCATTGCCATGAGTCACTGGTCTGTTTTGAGGACTCTGGTTTCTGCTACACCACCAATAATGGGCTTTCACTGGGGCTCCTCTTGGATATTCTGTTGTTGCCCTGTGTTGTAGAGATCCTGCTGTTTTGGATCTGTAGATTTGTCCCCTTCACATGCTCTAACAATTCATAGATTGGGTGGATGTTGGCCTGGGCCAACTCATAACCCTGTGTGGAATATTCCTTTATACTCTGTGAATATATGCCTCTGTAACTGGTTTAATAAAAAAGTTGACTGGCCAATATCTGGACAGGATAAGCTTAGGCAGGAGAACCAGACTAAGGGCACTGGGAAGAAGAAGGGCAGAGTCAAAGGAGTTGCCAGCCAGACATGGAAAAGAAACAGGAGGTGCAAGACTAAAGAGAGGTAACACCACATGGCAGAAAGTAGATTATTATAAAATGTGTTAATTTAACTTGTAAGAGTTAGCTAGTAACAAGCCTGAGCTATAGGCCAAACATTTGTAATTAATATTAAATCTCTGTGTCAGTTATTTGGGAACTGGTGGGTAGGACAGGAAAGCTCTGCCTACAGCCCTGGTTCTGGGCCTGGGTGGTAGCTGGGTTGGTCAGCTCATTAGCTTTCCCTCCTCTTCACTACCTTGGTAGCTCTCCCGCACTGCCTCTGCTAGAGTGCAGCCTACAGCAAAGAGTGGGACCTGTTCTCCTGCTCTTGGTTCCTCAGATCTGGGTTCCCCTCACTCACAACAGGGCCAGTTCTACTGTTTTGCCCAGCAAGGTTCAGGGCCCTTTCTCCCTAATACTGTAGGGGGCATAAGAAGGGGCCAGGGTCAGCACTCCTGCTCTCACACCATCAGGGCTGACTCACCTGTGCCCCCTACAACAGGGTCAGCTCTAGTGTATGGCCCACGCAGGATACGGGGCCCATTCTCCTGTGTGCTGCTGTTGGTGAGGGACAGGGCTAACCCTCTCACTCTTGTGATCTCAGGGCTAGCTCTCACCTGCAGAAGGTAGCAAGGGTCAGAGAGGGAAGGCATCTTTTCCTCACCAATGCCACCCCATGACAGACAAGAGGGAATGGTGTTGATTCTCTTTCTCTCATGCGCTCAGGGTAAGATCACCTGTGTCCCCAACCACAGGGTCAGATCTAGTGTGCTTCCCAGGTGAGGTGCATGTCTATGGTGAAGATTGAGATAATCTATTCTGAGTGTCAGGGCCAACTCTCCCCTGATGGGTAGGGCCAGCTGGCCTACTGCAGTATCCAGAGAGGACAGAACTAGCCATCCCAGGACCAGTAAAGGGCTGGCCCAGTTCAGCACAACATGGTTCCAGTGACCCCCATGCTAATAAGGGCCATCAACAAGAACATAGTACTCTAATGTTGGTATTTGGAGAATCTTTCTTCACTGGCTACTCTGCTGGTGTCTGTCCTCTCAGTAAAACTGAAAGAGAAGTTTCCAAGACTTCCATGGAGCTTTACATAAGAGAATGGGCTAAGAATGATTGCTTTTATCTATCTTTTTTTGGGGGATAAATATTTTTGAATGATTAAAAGATCTTAATTTTCAAATTGTGAGAAAAGTTGATTTTGACAGGCCTCATGGTATTCTTGTTGCCTTATGGAGTATATCCTTTTTAATCTATTATTAAAGTAATGTAGGTGATAACATTGCACAAATTAACCTTCATATTTTAAAAAGAATGAATTAATTTAGTTATTTTTTGGGGGTTTTAGGATTCTTGTTGCCAATTCTGTTTCATTTTTAAAATTCTTTGTGTGGTAGTTGCAAATGTTGCAAGGTTATATAAAATAGTGTTTCCTATGGAATCTGTTTTTAAGAGGAAAGAAAAGAAAACAATAGTCTTAGTAATTTTATGTTAAAATGAATTCTTTCTTAGATATTTTAAGGGTTTTCAGTCCCTTTAAGAAGTTATTATAATTGTTTTCTTATTGGAATTGGTGATAACAACAGACAGTTCATATTTACGTAAACATAAAATATTCAATTCATGCTATTATTTCTTAGCAAACAGAAGCACTGTGAGCTTTCATTACTTGTAAGGATTTTTAGCACTGGTAATAACAAGCATATTATGAGCATTGTTATACTCAAAGTGCTTTTCTCAAAGATAGTCTGGGGACTGAGAATGGAAAGATTAAGGCAGTTTAGGTAATTTAATTTAAAAGTATTTATGCTGGTATTATATCAAATGATTGTTTACTCAGCACACTGCTAAACTTTTTTCCTTGTTTCATATACTAAGAATTTATACACAGCTAAGACTCAGAATCCCTGATAGAGGAGGAAAGAGGAATTGAGAAAATATCTTCATAGTCTGGATGTAACACAGGTACCAAACTTTAATTTGGCTAGGCTCAATGCCTAATTTTCTGATAAAGTTCCTGCTTTCTGAAACAAATTATTTTATCTCAGAAGTGAAAACGAGAAATAGATTCAGTTTTTGGAGAGCTCACAATTTATAAAACAAATTATGTTTGCGGGGGAAAAAGCAAGTTTGTGCACTAAAGGTGGTTGAAAGCCATGCAGAAAACAAATTCATGGGGCTGAAATCGACAGATCAGAATTTACCTTCCAGCTTGATCACAATTAGCTATGGGATTATATGACTAATGTGAAAAGTTTTCTATTTCTCACTTATGAGAACCAGAGGTCTGAATTTAGATAACAATAATAAGATAGTTACTATGTAAATGGAATGACAGAGTTGAAATATTTTATTCCTTTGTAAATGTATAAGTGAAATGATCTTGTCAACTCAAATAATATATTATCAAGGAAGCTTTTACCAAACAGCAGTGTCTTTAAAATTTTTCTCATATTCCAGTCAACAATCAGATGATAATTACATATTTCGATTTACATACAAATACAGAACCCAGTGTAATAACAATATTACACATTAAAATGTAAGTCTTATGTGTCTGAGAAACTCATCTCAGCATCTTCTACATAGGCTCTGGTATGGATAGGATATTTTGGATGCTGCTAAGTAATTGGACACTTGGAGAGAGAGCCCAGGTGACGGCTTCTCACTATAGAGAAAGCATTCTCTTTCAGGGCTATCAGCTGTCTGTGTGTAGCTTGGTAGGAAGAAAAAAGATGTTAGGAAAGATTGCAATAACTTAACTTGCAACCTGCTGCTCTAGACCTGACAGCTGAATGGATGATTTTTCTCTGTAGGAGACTGTTAACCTGTTACCAGCAAGTCTGAGTCTTGCTGAACCTAGTACAATATTAATGAAAAACCACAGGAAGAAGAGAATAGGTGCATCTCAGGCCACAAAAGGTGGTTGTCACTATCGTTAATCACCTCTAGTTCTTCCTCAAAGTCTCCATTTTCAGCCTCTTTGAATTAAACAGAATTAAGTTTCTTCAGAACTGACTATAGAGGAACACTTTAGAGTTTTGTAATTGGGATGATACTTCAAAAATGAATTGTTGTCACAGGTTAAAAATGTATGTATTAGATTTACACTTAAAAATTTCATATTAAGTCTTAGCAATTGATTGGGAGAAAACTTAATATTTGTTTACAAAATATTGATTTCATTAAAAGATAACTGTTAAAGAGAAAATGATACAATTTAAAAATTTTAGGATTCGAGCCGGGCGGTGGTGGCGCACGCCTTTAATCCCAGCACTCGGGAGGCAGAGGCAGGCGGATCTCTGTGAGTTCGAGGCCAGCCTGGGCTACCAAGTGAGTTCCAGGAAAGGCGCAAAGCTACACAGAGAAACCCTGTCTCGAAAAAACCAAAAAAAAAATTTAGGATTCTATTGCAGAATAAAATAATATACCAAGCTCATTGCTCACCTTTGGTGAAGGAAACCCACATAAAAATGGGAGATCATTTAGGCAGTAAAAACTCCAAGTGTCAACGTCTATCAATTTTGCTTGCATTTGAATTACTTTTTTTTTGTGCTACCCCCAAGCCTTTCTCACATCAATTCATTCATTCATACATGGTGGTGTAACAGCTATAAATATAACAGTGAACAGCATAAAGTAATGCACTGTTTAATAAAGACTACTGAATGATAGAGGCACAGGTGTGCATTAGTTGTTAAAAAAAAAGACAAAAACTTTTAACTACAACCATTCCTACCTAAGATAGGTATGACTTTATGAACATGCTATTGATGTCAGGCACTACTGGTATGCTGACTGTTGCAACATTACATTGTCAGTGATGGAGAAAGTGGTGCTGTATATAGCCAGGCTTTCTTCATATGAAGCCCATTCGGTTGGGCTGAAGTTTACGGAAGGAAAGTGATGGGTCTTCGGTATCATAAAATTTCTTTATAACTCACAAGTGTTGTACCTGCAGAGGACTATCTTGTACGTTCTCCCTTGGCAGCTTGCATAATGCCTTCTGTCAGTAGAGCTAGCCCTTAGTGAGGAGGCTTCCAGATCAGTACCGGTTGGATTCCTTAGGTCTTGTGTATGAAGGGTCTGCCGTCTTCAGTAGCATCTTGAAGTTCTAAGGAGCAGCGAAGGGCAGGGACAAGAGCCTATATTACTTTGGATTATCTTGGATGTCTTTTACCAAAATTCCAAAAAGCAATTTCCCTCACTGCTAATGAGGCATTCAAAACTCTGCTCTGGACCCAGTTTGCTTTATGAAGGAAATATTCTTTTGGAAATACTAATACTATTCATTTCTAAGATGTATTAGATGTTTTTTATGCTCTACATAAATTTCAGCATGGGATTCTGATTCCGTATAGGATGAAGATTTTTGAGATTTAACAGTTAAATTTTCACTTACCTAGAAAAATACTTGATTTCTATAGTGGTAGTTAAATTATTTATTAAAAATTGAAAGAAATAGTGTGGTTTCTTGCTAGTTTACATGAATCAATTTTCTTAAAATCTAGTGAGTGTGTTTCCCTATACCCCTAAAGTTTATTTCTTATAATGACAATGTCACTTTCTGGGTAGTAGGATATGGACCAGTATAATCCAGATGCTAATTTTAGACCCTAAATCACTAAAAGTAAGTGTTGTTTAAATGTTTAATGCTTTAATTACTAGGAACTGTCCTTCAAGACTTCAAAACTCATTCTAATCTGTATTTCATGGCTGTAGAGGAGTATGCCACCAGGACAGAGACTCATTTAGTTATTCCACATCCTTTTAGAGTCTTTTTGTTTGCTTCCTTGACCAATTTGGCTGCTTACAACCATTAGCAGAAGAATCAAACAACACGGTCTAATCATTGACTTTAACAACTACTAAACAAAACAGGGAGAAGGCAGATACACTGGCATCTATTTTACACTCTAAATGCATGTGTTTTAGTATAAAATTTTCAAAGGAAATACGTTTTATCATGACAAATACATTTATATCTGTTACTGATCTTTATTAGTTGCTGATATTTGCCCTCATTTCAAGAATTTTCATATTTGTTGAATATTACGCAATGTTTTTAGTGTTGTGATATTCGTAACTATTTCATTACACACCTACAGCTGATGAGAATATTATATATTGTTCAGTAATTTTACACATGCTGTGAAGCCAAGGTTCAGACTTAGGCATTGTTAGCATTCAGGAACTTTAGGTACCTTCCTCATTAAAAAGCTAATCTGTTGCCAGAATTGAACTACCATACCCTTTCAGAGTAATCATTGCCATCAGGTTTATAGTTCTGTTTAAGATATATAATCTTAATTGTAGTCAAAGTATACGCAATGCACATTTGGGAGACAAGGTCCTGTCAACTTACTTATATTGCTTTGTTAATCATGTTATTTGTAGTAGAAGTTTTCTGTGTCCCACCTGGCCTGTGGTTGGGACAAATCTCTCACCCACAGTCTTGCAGCCTTTTATAAAATAATCACTCAGAAGCTTATATTAATAATAACTTCTTGGCCCCTAGCTCAGGCCTACCACTGACTAGCTCTTATACTTAAACTCAGCCCGTTTCCGTTAATCTATATGTTGCTGCGTATTCTGTGGCTTTACCTGCATGCCATATTTTGATAAGACAGAAAAGAGGAGGTGATGTGGGATGTTCTATATGCTGTGAATGTGGTGCTCTGTTTGGTTGATAAATAAAAAACTGATTGGCCAGCAGCCAGGCAGGAAGTATAGGCGGGGTAAACAGACAAGGAGAATTCTGGGAACAGGAAGTCTGAGTAAGGAGATGCCAGTGAGCTGCCAAAGGAGCAACATGTAATTGGACACAGGTAAAGCCACAAAACATGTGGCGGCTTATAGATTAACAGAAACGGGCTGAGTTTAAGTGTAAGAGCTAGTCAGTGATAGGCCTGAGCTAATGGCTGAGCAGTTTTAATTAATATAAGTTTCTGACTGATTATTTTATAAGTGGCTGTGGAGTCTGTGGGGCTGGGCAGGACCAGAGAAAACTTCAGCTACATTATTTAAAAAATACATACTTATTGTCTATTAGGGGCTGTAGGAAATACGAAACATAATTGTCACAGTGCGATTGTATACATTGCTTTTCCCTCCTGTTCTCCAAGCTTTGAACTTTTCCCTGCTCTTGATTTTCATGAACATTAACAGAAGGAATCTGAGGAACATGCCTGTTTGTAAATGACTCCTGTGATCACTGTTTTGGGGCTTCTCAAATTCATACTTAGCTTGAAGCAATTTACTACACCTCTTAGCTGACTGTAAGTTCTCTGGCTTACTCAGACACAACTGAACTATTGCTTGCCTACTGTTGGGATGTTTTGAAGGTATAGATTCTTGAACTTGTCTACCACTCTAAACTTTTCAGTGCTGCATATACATATACAGATAGTGTCAATACGATGCATGCACACACACACACACACATTTGTGTATGACATATATGCTGGGGGATGTCTTTTTGTATGCTGTGAATATATGTTGTTCCCATTGGTTAATAAATAAGCTGCTTTGGCCTATGGTAAGGCAGCTTAGAGCCAGGCAGGAAATCCAAGGAAAGAGATAGGAAAGAGAAAGGTGGAGTTTAGAGAGACTACAGCCACTGCCAGAAGAAGCAAGATGTGCAAGAACCGGTAAAGTCAAGGGACACATGGTAAGACATAGATTCACAGACGTGGGTTAATTTAAGTTATAAGAGCTTGCTAGCAAGAGGCCTGCCATAGGCCATACCATTTGTAAATAATATAAGCCTCTGTGTGTTTACTTGGGGCCAAGCAGCTGTAGGACGTGGATGGGAGAGATTCGTCCGTACCTAAGGGTCTGGCAGGACTGGAGAAACTTTCGACTTCACATATGCAAATACACATTTGCACATACACACACAGACACACACAGACACGCACACACACACACACACACACACACTGTGCGGAAAGCAAGCTGAAAGATGTTGCTGATCCACTTCCTTTAAACACAAAGAGGTTCTTTTTTTCTCAACCCTTACTGTTTGGCTTTCTCAAGCATACTCTAGTTTTTTTAAAAAAATATAGAATTATGGATATTTTCTTGGTCTTCTTTTTACTAAGGTGTTTTATTTTTGAGACAGTATGTCTTAATGGATCCTATGTTGGCCTTGAATTTGAGGTCCTCTTGCATCAGGCTCTCATGTATTGGGAGTACATGTTAGATCTGAGCTATTTATGTTAAGATTCTTATTAATATTTACCAGTTTTTGTATTTATTTTTCTTATGTATTTTCTATTAATTCATCCATAGGTTTAATAAATAAAAGTAAGCTTTAGTATTATGGTGCAAAGACAATGTATTATGTATTCTTACTGTATATTGAACAATTTAAAATATTTACTGTATGATACAACAAAATATCTTACTGAGTAATAGGTGAAAAAGATGTGATTTATTGACAAAATTGTAGACATTGTATTTAGCAATGTTATTTTACTTCTTCGTCTTTGGATAAATTCATTCTTATATTTCTTCTAATATTTTGAAGCATAAGGTAACATTCCTATATACATGATATTGTGTTAATGTGAGCCTAATATTAATTTATAATATATGATCTGAAAATTGTTTTAGTGAGAGGAGAGAAAATAGAGGCCTTCATTTTAGATGGAAATATTTTATATAAGAATTATTTGAAAAATATAATCCAACAAATTCAGTGTGAAGGATATTTTAGGTATTCTTACTTATTTTAAATTCCAAACTTTCATCTTTTACTTGAAACAAAACCTTTCATGTGTTGAAATTGCAGATCTGACAGCTTATGCTTTAGAATCTCTAATTTTCATTTTTTTGTAAATAATTTTAATTCTTTCTTTACTAAGTAATACTTTAGAAAAATCACTAACTTTGGGATGTAATAATTTAACGTTGTTCTGCCTTCATACTTATGGGTTGGTATATTTAAAAGGAAAAGAAAAACACATCCCGCTATTGAAGTCAGCATTTTAATGTTAAATAAGAAACAATTGGTTAATTATGTAATATAAAATGCTTTTTATTATCTCTTCTACATTTATTATGGGCCTTCAAAAACATTTAAGAATAAATCCTCGACTTTAAACTGTACGTTTTAATGGTTGCCTTTAAATTAAATGTGAAATTGTTCTCTTTTACATATACATAGATCAACCAACATTTCAATATTTAGGTAACAAATAAAACTAAAAACTTATATGTGACTTGTCATAAACACCCCCTTCTTAGTGTGTTACTGCTTAGAATGGGATGGGAGAGTATATCACCCTCTAATTCTTGAAAATATGAGGGCTGCTTTGATCTGCAGTTATTAGCTGGTGGGCACTACAATTTGAATTTAAAGCCATATAGTGCATGAAGCCACTGTCCAATGGATACCCCTCAATTACCTTGAAAGCTGCTCTCACCATGCTCTTATATTCACAGGGCTTTCTGCTTTTATAGAATTTCATAGTGCGAGATGATTTAAGCAATTACTTATGATGACATTACCTCATACTCATTTTTTTTTTCCCTCAGCAAAGTCTCATCTGTGTCCGGACTAAGCAGTGTGAACCAACTGAACCTGCCCCTCCATCTTTGTTATAATCAATAAAATGTATTCCCTTGAGATCATACTTATTTGTCTTCATGATTGGATATAGAATCCTTTCACTCTACAGATAGGAGGGAAAAAGGAAAAGAAAGCCTGTATGTCATTGCAATAATCTGTTTCCCACATCACTAGATTTAGGATTGTCAAGATATCATTATCAACTAAGTGCAATTAAATATACACACATCTTTGAAAATCTAGCTGGTATTTATAATAAGGCATTAAAGTCTCAATATGAATTCTGCTGATACAGGATGTCGTGAAAAA
Organism: Peromyscus nudipes; assembly: GCA_902168325.1. Lineage (NCBI taxonomy): Eukaryota > Metazoa > Chordata > Mammalia > Rodentia > Cricetidae > Peromyscus > Peromyscus nudipes. Next base: position 149,915 of record CABHPH010107274.1, on the reverse strand, counting down.
AATAAACAGGATAGCTCTTCCATTTTGAATTTAAAATTTAGTCTTAGGATACTATGTGAAATGGTGACCAGTTGCTCATTCTGTAATGTTTTTAATATATGTCCACACATTCAGTTTTCTTTCTTAATATTAGTAGTATTAGGAGCAAAAGCTAAAACTCAAATCAATGACATAGTTGGAAATGTTACACCCATTGGATAATAGAGCTACTCACATACTGAAATGCATTTTACTTTTTAAAGTTCATAGAAATTGAAATGATGAAAGAAGTTTAATAGCGTACTTGAGAACTGTTTTTACTGCTTCATTTAAAATATTTTAATGGAATCTTGCAGTTGAAAATTATGGTTCAAGTAGTAACACTCGTGATTCAGGATGATAGACATGTTAATACTCCCATTATGACATTTGATAAAATTACCTCTATCTAACAAATCCTGTTTCTTTAGAAGGAAAATAAAACAGATGGCCTAACTTTTTATCTCTGGTGCAGGTTCACTAGTTCTAACTTTTTAAATACAAGGGTCTATCCAAAACTTAGAAGTGGTATGAAGAGGAAATATAGTCAATATACTAAGCTTTATGGCTGTTCCCAACCTTTGTTCGCATACAATCTGTTTAAGGCTTGGTAAGTGCCGGATGAATAGTTCTGACGTATCTATCACTTCAGACTCCTTAGTCACATTCTCAAAGGAAAACTGATTACATTTCTATGAAATCCAAGGAAACCTTGGAAAATGCTATCAGTTATATTTAGAGATACTACAAAGATCCCAGATGTGTAGCCAAAAGTCACAATGGATTCAAGCAGATCTGAAGCTGAATATGGAATTCACACCGTGTTTTCATTTATGTTAAAATGGTGTCACATCATTATAAAAATAACTGACATAATTACTATAACAGTCAACATGTACTTCCTGGAAGTATTTGTAAATTTATAGAAATGTGAAAATGGTTTTAGATTTTAAATTAGAAATAAGGTAATATTTCTCCTATGAGGTATTTTGAAAGATTATTTATATCATTATAAACTATTGATACTGATGCAGAATTAGTATTGAAGATAAAGATTCTTCTTTTTTTTTCTTTTTCTTTTTTTTTTGGAGACAGGGTTTCTATGTGTAGCTTTGTGCCTTTCCTGGAATTTATTCTGTAGCCCAGGCTGGCCTCGAACTCACGGAGATCCGCCTGGCTCTGCCTCCTGAGTGCTGGAATTAAAGGCATGAGCTACCACTGCCTGGCGAAGACAAAGATTCTTAATTTGAATACGTTCATAAACAATGCCTGTAGAACATTATATATGCATGTCCTCATTTGTCAAATTACTCTTCAACTCTGTCCCAGATATGCTTGCCTAAAAGTAAAGAGATTTGCCACGTTTATATTCTTCAAAACACACTGGATACCTTTCTGCCTCAATAACCTCAAAGTGACACAAATGTGACCTGTTTTTTTTTCTCCCAAACTTTATTTCCATGTGAATATTTTAATTGTGATTTTTTTCATTTTTGAATTTTTCATGCGCTCATGATTTCTAGAAGAAAATAAAAGTGCTGATCTTTTAAAAAAGTTTGCCAGATGCCTGTGAAAATAAATAGCATTTCATTCTAAACACAAGCAAAGCAGATGCTCATTTAGAAGAATGTCAAGGGCCCTTTCCATGAGGGAGTTTCAATTCTGTATCCTTTATTAACTTATTTCACTTCTTTCCACTCCGTGTTCCTTTCTTCTCTTTTCCCTGTCCTCTCCCCACCCCTCTCCTGTTCTTCATCTCCCTTTGTCTTTTTCTCCTTTGCCCCCTCATTACCATCCTTCTTTCTTGATATTTTCTCCCCTCTCCAAGTTTTTGTCCAAAAATTTCCCAAGAAGATTAAACCTCAAAGATATGGGTTGCTGGGAAAAAGTTACCTCAAGGTGTTTTGTTTGTTTGTTTGTTTGTTTTGGTTGTTTTTAATTAGTCAGCTAAGGAGTTCTGTTTCACAGTGTGGCATGTGCTTGACCAAGCAGAGTTGACCACCACTTGCCTACTCCTTCTAAGCAGTATGAGTGAATGAGTGCCTCCGAGTAGATGAGAAGTCAGTGTGTACACTCAGAATCTAGAAGCCACCACAGGATTCGCAATTGTTCCTTGTAGGACTCTCAGTTAAAGGGCTTGAAACAAAAGGCTTAGCCAGATTGCTGAATTAAAAAACAAATGTACCTAGAAGATGCACTCCAGTGTATGACTGGATCAGCTCTCCCTATGTCAGCATGAAATTAATCCCTTGCTTTGTTATGGACTGTGATTACCAAAGAAGTTTACTCTGCTGTTCTGTCCTGTAATGCAGTGACTGGAGTACTGAGTCCCTAGAAAAGATCATTGATTGCAAATACATCTTGAGTGGTGCTAGGTGATTATTTTTGCTCCTATCATATGTCTTAACCCTCCAGTAATTAACTACTGAATAAATAAACCTTTTCCTTAAAACCGCAACTTTCATTACACCCGCTTGTAACCAACTAAGCTTTACTTCTCCTTGAGTAAACGCAGTTTAGATTTGCTGTAGGGTTTTCCTAAGTTTCTGCTAATGAACCCACAACTAGACTAAAGAAAAACAAAACAAATAAAAAGCACTATCAAATTTCCCTCAGTCTGTATCAATGTAGGAACAAGGACACAAGGGTTGCAAGGTGTTAAAACAACTTCACACATTAACACATCTGTTGTTGATTTGATTGCTATAAAAATATTGTATTTCTTGACTTCTTTTCCCCTCTCTGTTTATCTTCTTCTGAGTAAATATCCATGCCCTTTCAGTTAAGATAACATAACGTGGAAACTTGCAGACACCATTACTCTATTTTTATCTGATAGTTTCAATCTGAGCATAAATTGATGTGGATAAATAATCTTTTTTATTTCTCCTGTTTCTTGTATTTCTACAATCTTAATATTTACTTCATTCATAATAAAGGTTTTAGTGTTGCTGCATTGCCTTCATGGGTAGTATTTATCAACTATGCATACCTGAATATATTAGAAAGACACTTGTAAGTAATATACATTTCACATGCACAGCATAACTTACATGCAGATACTTCTTTCTATACTTGATAGTTTACTTTGTAGGTATGTGGACTGTGTTCAGTCCTTTAGTATTTTAATTTTTAAAACTTCTGTGCACAAACTACCTCAGCATAGAAATTAGAATGATTTCATGTCAATGTGTGTGTGCATAATTTTTTCATTCTTGAGTAAATGATAATTACATGATTTTTGCTTATAAATCTTCCCAACCTCTACTAAAATTAAACTTTAATTTTAAAGAATTTTTCTGATGAAAACATAAATTGGTAACATTTTTTGAAATGTGTCTCATATGATTTTAAACATGATATGAAACCACTAATCTGGGGTGACCTAAAAACCTAACCAGGAATTAGAAGCATGATATTTATCTTGTATCACAGATAACTCTGTTGTAAATTCCAGCTTTGTTCTGAAGTTCTAGATACTCACACTACTGTATATGTTATTAAATGAGCTGATTTTATTGGGAGTTCATGAACACTCAATTAGCCTTCTACACACTGTATTCACTGAAGAATATTGCTCAGTCCTCCACTTTATGTATCTTGTGTGCTATTATTCTCTAAAGGTCCCAGCTGCATCATCCAACTGAAAAATCACTTTTGTCTATTCTGTTTAGTAGTGGGGATGAGGATAATTTCACTCTCGAGGATTCTTTCCACTTGACTAATAGACAGAACCTCAACTCCAGCTTCACACAAGCATCTTTACCAACAGGATGACTGATAGAGCAATTTACTATTTAGTGGTGTAAGAATAAGTACAAACACCTTCCATATCATAGTGTGTACACCACATGAAAATAAATGTTTTATGAGGATGAAAATCCACAAAGAAAGATTGTATTCAGACAGTGCTAGACTGTTTCTATCGTGAGTACTCAATAAAACAGAACCTCATTACGCAAGGACTATATAAAACCAGAACTGTCCAGAATTTTGTTCTTTAAAATTGTTCCTTGTCATCTCGTATTGTTACAACGTATAATTTAACACAAATTGCTGAGGTTAATGGAGAACAAGCATTGAAGTTAAAGACATAATATTTTTCTATCATTGTTGATTCATGTTATAAAGTTAGAAAAAATGTTTGGTGGGGTATTTACAAAGTTATGTCAGTAGGATGTATTGCAATATAGTCATTGTTGAGAGACTTGTGTAGACTTACCAGTTCACTTGATTATTTTTTCTTCTGTCTTGGACTGCTAGCACAGAAGGGCAGGAACTTCTCTGCTTTATTCAGTGATAAACGTACAGTGATTAAAATAGCACAGTACATACTTGGTGAGCAAAAATAAAATTTATCCAGGAGGCGCTGGAAGGAATGAATTGTGCATAGCAGAGATTGGGAAGCAATTTTTCCAATTCCCTTGTGTCATCGTGCATAAATACTCTAAGTGACAGGGTCATTCAAAGTGTGTTTACATTAAGACATTTTCCAAAGACAAAAGTACAAGACCACTAGGTGAGTCATGCCTCGGAAGTAGATTTTCTGTGGTTGACAGGTTGACTCCAAAGCCTCGTTTTCTTATCTGTGCTTCTCATGTGCTCACATGTTTGTTTACTGTGCACATTGGCTTAAAGAGAATCCCAAACTTAAAAAAATCTGTAAAGTTAAGAGAGTCAATAGCATAAATTGCATACATTATTTATGCAATAACATAAATAAATTGAGTTATTTATGCTATTTGGGTCTTGTCTTATACTAAACTAATGTAGAAAAAAGAGCTAAGAATACTTTAAGAGAAAAGCACAACACAATAGTTTGGTGCTGTAATTGTAAGATGTTTAATTTCAGAATGGATTAGCAAGAGTCTGTTGAGGCCCAGCAGCAAATATGACAGAATTTCAAAAAGAGTTTTTTTCACAAAACTTAATCTTATTGTGTTAGAACATCTTAATCATATTTTACAAGCCAAGAAAGAGACAATATGTTTAGTATATAAACAAATATGATCTTTAGTATATAAAAATAGAAATCTAATTAACCTAAAGACTACACTAGTTTATTGTTGTCTGAATGTATAAGATAAAATTTATTTGTGTCAAAAAGCTACTTATTTACATTTTAAAAGAAAAGGGAAATGCATATTTAAAAACAATTTTTTTCGGATGGGCATACAGCTCTATTTAGGATCATTAGCAGACCTATTTTTCACAGTTGGCACTGGCTCTAATGGATGTTTACCAAATGTACTTCATTTCTGATGTGGTTCTTTTGATTTTCCTATTTGGAGGGTTTGTAATGGCTTGATCATGTTCCTCAGTGTCCAAGAAACCAGTTAAGACATCTCAGTTATACAGAATTTTCGGCCTCAATTGGTTGTTAACAACTACGTTAAATCATGGGGATAACTGTGTATTCTAAAATCTACACCCTTATAAATTTTTTTTTCAAATAAACTTGAGGATTTTGCCTTTATCACACTAGATAACAATAACAACAAAATGCAGAAATCTAGTATAATCCCGTGTTCATGACAAATACGATATAATCCAAAACAGTTTTGTAGATGTTGTTATTTTGGCAGTATTTAAACTCTTGGTTTTCAATAATTTTCAAATGAATGGCAGATCATTTCAAAATTTCATCACAATAATATTATTAGTGATAGTTATATTTTAAATGGATTGCATCCTATTATTGTCTCTTAGCATCATTAATTGTATTTTAAGTTTGTGAACTTGCCTTGTATGCACTTCAATTTTCTTTTCAAAGTATTTTTATTGAAATGCGTTTATATCACTTACCTTCTTACTTTCCCTCCCCCCAACCACTCCCATGTCTCCTCAACACATCTCCATACTCTCTAAAATCGAAAGCCTAGTTTTCTTTGATTATTATTGTTACACACACACACACACACACTCACACCTTGATTTCTGTCTGTGTGTACATGATGTCGGGGCTGTGCCTTTGGTAATGGTATCCCTTGAAGATACTAATTTCCCCCCTCTCAGCAGCCTTTAGTTGCCTGCAGTTCTTTATCCAGCAGTGCTCATCTTATGAAATATTTTTCTCCTTAACATCTTTATTGCTATTTTCACCTTTGAGATCTTATTTAAATAGTCATTTCCAGGAGATACAGTCTCACAGCGTATTTCCTAGTCTTCTGGCTCTCACAATATTCCTGCTCTCTCTTCCTCAATGTTCCCTGAGTCTTAGGTGCAGGAATTCTGTTGTAGATGTATATACTGACATTTGGTTCCCCATCATTTGTTGGTCTCAGTAGTGTGTCTATTTGTTGGATGTAATGATCTCTATTTTTTGTAAATGAATCCCTTCTACACACAGAGGAGTATAGATTTCACCCCTCATCAAATAAGCAATAGTTTAATTAATCTATGATCTATGGTTTATAGACTATGGAGATTAATTCAGAAAATTAGAGGTCAAAGATATGAGATATGTGTCTCACTTCAAATTAAAATATACTCATTTTTTACATAGAAATTCAAATAATTTTGAACTAACAGTAAAAAAAATCATGAATGTCAAATTCTAGTTACTGTATTTTATCTGAAAAATTGGAAGAGATAAAACCTGGAAACCAATAACTAATAATACAGTAATGGTTGAAGAGCTAATCACTGGTTGCTTTTTAGGCTGTCACTGTTATAATTTCTGCAGGCCTCTTCCCTTTGACAGTGAAACTAAGAAGTGTGCAATTTGTGATTTTGCTTATGAATTTCTTTTAAATTTAAATAATAATTGGCGGATTATCCTCAGAAAAACAAATGTATTGAAATTAAACCAAGATAAAGATGGTAATAATATTTAAAAAAAAATTGAAAAGCCATGCAATTCAATCTGAAAATATGATTACACATTTAATACGCAAATAACATGTACATAAAACAAATTAGAATACTTTTTAAAAGAAAATATAACAGTAGAGATAAACTATATATTAAGAATAGGCATTTCCTGAAAAACTTGATGAACTAAGAAAAAGAGAGAAAACTAAGAGTTTATATTCAGATTGAAGTAAACAGTGACTCTGCTGTTTTGACAAGGAATTGCTTCACCTAGGAAAATCTTCTCATAATTAGTCCATTTTTGAAATTATAATTTTAGGAGATCTTATTAAATGAAGAAAAATAGATACAGAAAATAAATAATTAATATAAGGTCTACTGAAAAAATATCCCTCAGAAAATTGAAAATATGACTGAGCTACTGGTTTATTGTAATATATATATATACATACATATATATATATGTCAGTGATAAATCACTAGTGGAACTGCAATTTCATAAGGAGCTTGGGGATGAGACACATGTCAATAAGAAAAACTCATGAAATCACGTATAAAGCACAGTGTTTAGATTGTGTGGAACCATGTAGTGATCATTCTGGAAAGTTTTAGCTTAACATTTTCAAGGTTAAGAGTGATAATGTGTCATAGATGATGAATTAGTGTTGTACTAAGAATGATTCTTCAGCATGATTTGGAAATGGTTGCAATGAAAGAGGTTTCCCGTACTTAATCTAGCCTTAATTCTGAATTCTTTCAAGACGTTAACATGGAACCATCATATAGTGAGAGTGGACACAAACTGCTTCAGTATGTTTTCTGGCTTCATCCATCATCCACTGGCTTTTTTGCAAATTGGATTATGTATCATAATATAACAAAGAGATCTTTTGAAGTTTAAATTACAATGAATTTGTACCAGCTATAGTCAATGTTCACCCAACCTCATAAGCAATGAGGAAATCAATGATAACTTGTTATAGTTCACTTATAAATATTTTATAAAGTACCAAAAGTTATTACTGTAACACACATAATGGTTATGTTTCCTACTTTGTACCAGAAACTACCTTCTGGGGTTAACAGGATTATAAAAGTGATGTACCTGATATGAAGCTGAGAGATAAAACATGAAATAGGCAGCTTCAGAATTGTAACTTTATGCACATTACTTCAGTTATTCAATAATATGACATGACTAGGTCAACATAAGATTTAGGTATTCAATAATGTAGTATGACTAGGTCAAAGTGAGAGTCTAGAATTCTACTATGGAATTATAAGTACTGCTTTCAAAATATTTTTTTTGTGTCACAGGCCATGACTTAAATACAACAAATAGGCAATCAGGTGTCGACCTACCAGATGAATAACTCTCTGGTGAAGTAATCTCATTAAGGAAGACTTAGAGGACCACAGAATTTGAAAACTGGTTGCTTCTGTCTGTAATTTCTTTCATGTGCTGTCACAATTCTTTCCTAAAAAGAACAGCTGTGGTGTTTTTTCCACAGTCCATTGGTGGTGTGTTTTATACTTTGGGGGCACATATATCTATGGATGATCAAAAAGATAATTTCTTTTGAAGATGTATAATTTTGGTGAATACAAATAATATTGGAATGTTTTTCATGGCTCAGACTGACATATGGATATAGTAGTGTTCTCAGCTACAAAAGTAGCCTTTTACATATTTGGCTGCTTTAAGACCTCAAAACAAATTCAAAACAGACTAGTTGTCCTTGCAAATGAAATACTCAAGGACAGACTCCCAGGTATCTGTTTATGGAACAAAGGTCAGGCATGGAGCAACTTCAGTGGAAATAATTTCTCAGCAATTGACTCTCTGCATGTACTCCTAAGCCTCAGTTTTGTGATACAAGGCACAAGATTCAGTCAACTAACTGTTTATTGCTTAGGTCCTGAATTTCAATATCATTCTCCGAGATGTCCCTAAGGCTACCTGCCTCCCACCTGGATGGCCAAACATTGCCAGTCAGTCAATGTGACATCTGTAGCATGAGAGAAACTGTGTAATTTCTCATGGCTCTGTTTCCTATTGTTTACTCAAGTCATGATTTGTGACCCTGAATATGTAGCTCATATATTGTCCAGAGTTTGTTCTGGAGATAGAGAGTGAGAGAATGTGGTGATATTGTGTTCCCCAAAATATTGTGTACCCTAATAAATTTATCTGGGGTCAGGGAACAGGACAGCCACTAGATATAGAGGCCAGAAAATGGTGGCATACACACCTTTAATTATATCACTCGGGAGGCAGAGATCCATTTGGATCTCTGTGAATTTAAAGCCATACTGGAAACAGCCAGGCATGGTGACTCACACCTTTAATTCCAGGAAGTGAGCCTTTAATCCCAGGAAGTGATGGCAAAAAGCAGAAAGGTATATAAGGCGTGAGGACCAGGAACTAGAGCTGGTTAAGCTTTCAGGCTTTCAAGAAGCAGTTCAGCTGAGATCCATTTGGATAAGGACTCAGAGGCTTCCAGTCTGAGGAAACAGGATCAACTGAGGAATTAGCAAGGTGAGGAAGCTGTGACTTGTTCTGCTTCTCTGATCTTCCAGCATTCACCCCAATACCTGGCTCTGGGTATGATTTAATTAATAAGGCATTAATTAAAGATTTGTGCTACAAAAGAGTGAGTGAGTGAATGAGTAAAGGAATGAGTGAATAAGCAAGTGAATGAGTGAGTGAGTAAATGAGTGAATAATTGAGTAAGTGAATGAGTGAGTGAATGAGTGAGTGAGTGAATGAGTGAGTGAGTGAGTGGATGAGTGAGTGAGTGAATGAGTGAGTGAGTGGATGAGTGAGTGAGTGAATGAATGAGTGAGTGGGTTAGTAAATGAGTGAGTGAGTGAGTTTTGTATGGAGAGAAGAGATGTAGCTGTTGAGGACAGATGTATGGATAGAAGAAAGAACTGTATAGAAAGCTGTGTAGAGAGCACAGTAGAGAGGAGAGCTGTGAAAACAGAAAATTTAGAAGGAATGTGTGTGTTGTGTGGAGACAGATTTTCAGAGAAGGACAATTCAAGCTGAAATAAAAGAGAGTGTGTGTGTTTCCTTTTAATACCCCTCAGATAGAAAAAGTCTAGCCTTTGCCACATGGATTTTTATTTTGCTTACCCTGGGTGCTGCCTGGAGGCTAGTTCTCCTGGCAGCATTTTTTTGAACCAGGTACTTACTTTGAAACCTTGGATGGACTGAAACTCACTTTGTAGACCAAGAAGGCCTGAGACTCAGAGACCCATTTGCCTCTGCTTCCAGAACATGTAACTAATGCATGCAGTACCATGCTCAATAGGAGGACACATTTTTGGCATAGTTCATCTCTGAACATTAAATGAAACAATTTTAGAATACCTAGATTTTTCAGGCAAAGCATAACATCTAAACAACATTTGTGATGCAAATATTGTATGTTCTGTAAATTGTCCTCCTTGAATTTATTTTGGTTATGATGTTCATCAAAACAATAGTATTCAAACAAGAACAGAAATTGGCACCAATAATATGGTATTGCTGTGTTAGACCTGACCATGTTATTTTGAAGGACTATTGTGGAAGTATTTAGAAACATGAGTTGTAAAAGGCATGGGTTGCTCTGAAATTAATAGGATTTTCTGTGGGAGGTTGAAATCGGAGAATACCGAGAGAGAGAAGTACATACAAAGGGGGCCTGGCTTGTGAAGTTCCCAAGGGGAGTTTGAGAATTCATCAAAGACTATCATAGGCGTGCCAGTGTGCAAAGTGAGGAATGCAGCCCTACTCCTAGATGAGGGCTACTGGTTGTCAATGGCTACTGAGATTCTTCCAGGGATGAGCTCCCACATGGGTTGTATCACCACAGAAGCAGGGTATTAGGAAGACTTATTTGTTTCAATTAATTTAAAGGTAGATATTATAATATTTTAACATGTAGAAAGTATTTAATATTCACTTTGATTTTTATGAATGCATGCTGCACAATTGAATATGATATCAATTTAATTCAAGTGCTTACAGATTCCTTCAATCACTTCCTGAACAACCTCACTTAAACAGATAATTGCTGATTCTTTACATCCTTTTACAAACATGCCTTCTAAGTGCAATTAGAAGGAGATCTTGCCTTGTTGGAAGAGGAAATGGTGGGTGGGTTGGCGGGGGGAAGGTGGGAGAGGTGGGAGGAGGGTAGAGAGGGGAATCTGTGATTGGTATGTAAAATGAATAAAAAAATTCCTTAATAAAAATTAAAATATCATAGGAATGCAATCATGTGATAAACTCATCAACTTTTACTTATAGTGGCTTACACCATTTATGGTCATAATCCCTTCTCTTATTCCAGAATAAAATGGTCACTTGTTACATATCAGGAAGGATCCACTTAGAATCAAATGGTGTTCTCACACTTTTCTGTAACATAGAAATGCAAAAATATCATGGCATTTGGAAACAAACTGATGATATAATGCCTTTAGCATATAAGAAACATCATTTCCTAGTCAACACTTTATTCTTTATATTTCTTGCTGAAATTGTGTAAGTGTACAATATGTAGCATTAGCCTGTCAGAATGAAAAGAAAAGACATGTTGCCTGTGAACAATATATGAAATCTATTCACAGAACTATTTAACAATCTTCGCCAAATACAACAACACAGTCTTCAAGTTTGTTATTGATATCAGATTATTTATTAAATGAAACCTGTCAAGTCCCCCTCTGTCTTTTGTTTTTTCAAATAAAACTTAGAACTTTCAGTTTTCTTCTCTTTACACGCTGCCAGTGACGCACCCATAAGTAATTCAAATAAAATGATTCTACACAGTGAAGAGAAGATGCCAGGATAAACTTAGCGCCGCTTATGATTATTTTTCATATTGTCTATTTGTTATTATTTGCTGTACAGCTTATCTGGGAGAACTCATCAACAAGAAAACAAAATCAATCTATTTCTAATTCTTAGAAAATCTTTTGTTGGTATGGACTTAACCTTCATTTACATTAAAATAAATCTACTCAGGGAATTGATTCTCCATTTTTCTCTGCTTTATTTTGCCTTGTAATTACGTTCTTTATTCTCTCCTGTTTTACATTTTTCCAGAGAAAAATATTTCAGTGGGCAGAGTGCAGGAAAATGGGAAAACAAAAAGAAATAAAATATAATGGAATAAAATGCTGTAAGTTCCCATGAAAAAATAAAAAAAAGATTTGTGCTAAAGGTTAAATAGTCCCTAAGCTATAATATTACAAGTTTTATATGACTGATGTGTCTGTATTTTTGTGTAATGGATCATCAATTCACAGGCAAAGACCATGGACATTGTACATTTTTTTTATCGCTACAAAACAATATTTGCATTTCTGTTTCCTCTGAAACAATTCTTCTGGAAATTATAAATATATTTTTTTCTGCATTTCAAAGGAATGTACATCAAAATGAAAGATGAAGTATGAAATCTGAATCCGCAGCTGGTGTGTGTACTTGGGGCGCAGTGTGGGCCTTCCCATTTTAGTTCACTTCTCCTAGCTCTGTCCACAGAAACCCAAAATGATACATATGAATTTGCTGTGCATATTCTGCTCTTGTCTAGCCGGGCAAATGATTGCAATCAATCAGATTTTCTTTGTTCAGGAAGAGCCAAGAAATTGCATTCGGAAAGATGTTCACATGTAATTTCAGTTATGTGGTTGGCAATGACTGACAGCTGAATGGCCTGCCTTTGTGGCAGACATAGGATGTTAATTTTCAATGATTTTTTTTTTCTACTCAAGAAAAGCCAGCTTTGACTATGTTGATTTTTAAGCATCTTGGAAAGATACCCCGAGGGACACAAAAATATATTTTGAGTTTTCAGGTCACATTTTTGTATAATATACTTATTTATGTTATGAAAATGATACATCAAAAAATTCTCGACAGGAAAAAACAGAAATCTACAGAAAACTGAGGTTATCATTTTGTGGTGATTTACAATATAAATATTTTCAGGAAAATAAACCGCCTATTTCAAAAGTGTCATATTTAGATTCAATAGTACTCTTAAATCTAGGTAAAATATTTTTGTTATTAAAAATAAATTTCATTGGCTATGTAGAGTTTATAATAAATCTAATGCATTTTTTTTACCCTTTCATAGGAAAAGTTAAGCCTGACTATTTTCACTAGAGATTTTACAAACACAACATTTCTATAAAATATGGCCTGAATATTAAGATTTTCCTTAAAGATTGAAAAGGGGATTCAGTCTTAAATCCTGTGTTTCATATTTAATGTTTTTCTATTACAATGCATTGGGAAACTTTATTCTTAAAAATATTTGTTATAAATATGTTATCTTAATCAACTATTATACAAGGTGCAGACATTCCTCTAGACCTATCTCCCATGCTTGGAGTTGAGTAATTTTAAATCTGGATCCTGAGATGAAAAATACACGTCAAAGTTAAGGGCAACATGTAAATTTAGAGTGGTACATCATTAGAGGATATTTGCATAACTAATTACTTTGAACTCATTACTGCTGTTTGGTAACCAAAGGGCATTTGAACATAAATGTGTCTGTTTATGTAGTTGTATATATGTTTATTTAAAACATTTTAGTCTGCTTACCATGTAGCAGGTATGAGCTCTATGATGGTCATGAATGGGAAAGAACATCTTATGTGTAGTTCATTCACTGTCCCTTTCTTGCCACAATGTTAATAAATGGGGTGATGACAGATGAGAAAACCATATTATATGTAATTTCCATGGTTACTAGTAAAGTTTCCTGCCATTTTTTTTGATACTTCAATGATTATGTGAGCATTCCAAAATTCTGTCTTTGTGATTCTTGGACTTCTGAACTCTGGTGGGCTGTCTACCATTCCATTTCAAAGGTGCTATCATAGCATTATTGACACTGCTATTGATTACCAATGTTGGTTATCACCAGGTACCACACAGTAAACTATTTGGTTGATCTGATCTAATCTCGTCTACAACACAAGTTAAGCTTTATCTCAATAAATAAATTGGAAGTTTAGAGTTACAGAATTATTATTTATTAAATATTAACTATGTCAAAACATGTTTATTGTATAATATTTATTTAAAATATAAAAATTAGTATATTGAATAATTTTTATTTAAGTTTACCTTATCTATATTTCCAAACCTAACAAGTACTCAAACTTGAATCAACTCTCAGTACTGTTTCTGGCTTCTCAACAAAGATTGCTGAGTTAAACAGAAGTATAATACAGATAACTATATTAAAATGAAATTTATTATGTGTGTTGCACATTGTAATTTGTTCTCAGATATTTTTCCTGTGCACTGTTCTTTCTTATTTGCTTCAGTCTTTTCTTCTGATAAAAACAACAGCAGCAATAGCAATATTGAACCTTTTAGTTGACCTCAAATTTCCTGCCTAAATAGCCATCATAATGAGCTTTCTCAGCAGGCAAATTCACACACCTTCAATGATACAGAGATGACTTGGGCCAGCAGATTTAAACTTGGAATATCTGCCTCTACCATCAAATGTTTTTATTTACGTCTCTTTCATTTAAATATAGAATGGACCGATTGAGAATTTACAGTTATTCTTTTTACACTATTTTTGTGAGATCTACCTCTGTGATTGCCCAAATCTATTTTTTTCCCATTGAAGAGGTACCATTTATGCTTCAAGGCTGTTTACATTTTCCTTTTGTGAAATATTCTCGTACACCCAGATTCTCTGCATGGATCCCAAACACAGTGAATCATTTTTCTTTGGCTTTATAGCTGTACCTATATTCACATTCATCGTCCATATTGTGGCATGCATAGGGAAATAGCTGGCAAACACAGTTGAGTATCTGAAATTATAATTTTCTGACCACCTTTCTGAGAGTTACGATTCTGTAGAACTGGAGAAGTTAGAAATCTGCCTTGTGTCTACTGTTGTGGGAAAGAAGATAGTCTTGAGTTGAATGCCATGGGATACTGGAAAGAAAGAACATAGACTTTGGTTAAAAGAAAATAGATTCAACATTGATTCTGAGACTTCTTAGCTTCTCACATATGTTTTTCCGATGATTAGTGTACTTGGATCAAATTATGTGAGCCCTAATTATAAATCTTCTCTCTAACTTGAGAATACACACAGACTCTTTCCACATGGTGTTAGCTTTGTCAGGAGCTCAAGTCACCAACATCTTCCCATAGCACACTGAAAACCTCTTATGGACTTTCAGAATTCCTCCATTGCATTTACTTCATCTACACCCCAGAAATTCCTTTACAGAAACATAGTGTGACTCTAGTTTTCCATTTGTAGTATTTGGCTGTATGAACTCTGATCATTCTCTCTTCCCCTTAGGAACATACTCTTTTCGTATTAATATTAGTAATAACAATACTAATAATGATGACTACCAGTTACAATGTATCTACTGTCACAAACAAGCAGTCCATTTGGTATATATAATTTTCTGATCATGGCATAATGAAGTGCTATCTATCTCAGCAGTATAAATAAGGAATTTGAAAGTTACCATATTACGCAAATATCATTAGTTCACACTGTGGCTTTTTTCTGACGAGCATAAAGATATGCAGATTCTTCACAACAGCTTTTATTTATCACTGTAGAATTTGCTACTTCAGAGTTTCCTTTTCTTTTCCTTTAAGCCCATTGATATCTTCTTGGACTTCTTTTCAATTTTCACTCTGCTACAGTCATCTGTGTTCTTGCTGTTCTGAAAATCATCATGAAAAAAAGCCCAGGCTGTAAGGTCTTCAGATATTTTCAGATTTTTCCAGAGAGATATTACCTTGATTCTTGTGCTGGTTATCTGCTTTTGTGCCATTTTAATTTTTTTCTGCTAACCTGACATTAGTTATGATTATCTGGGAAGAAAGAACCTTAATTGAGCAAGCGTTTCCATCATATGGACAGCATGTCAATGGGGCATTTTCTTTATTAATGATTGATGTAGGAGGGTCCAGTCCATTCTACGTGGTATCATCCTTGGACAAGTGGTCCTGCTAGGAATAATAATATAAACCTGACGAGCAAGCCAGGAAGCATCCCCCTCCATGGCCTCTGTTTCAGGTCCTGTCTTCAGGTTCCTGCCTTGAGTTTCTGCTCAGACTCCCCTTCATGATGGATTATAAGAAATAATATGAAATAACCCCCACATTCTGCAAGCTGCTTTTGGTCATGGTTTTTATTTCATGACATTTTATTTTTTTCACAGCAGCATAAAGAAAAAGATAACAACTCTTTTCTCCTCTTTCAGATTGCTTATCAAGATCACTTCCTCTGAAAGGTCATCACAGGCAACCCAACTCCAAAAATGCATGCCACTCTTTATAAGAAGTACCTCACGGAGTAAAAATATTCTTTAAATCAAGATTCATTTTGTCAGCTTCACTGACAGGACAGACAGGGAAACATGATGTATATTCGAGAGGCCAAAGGTTTAAGGACAAAGGCGGCATGACTGAAGACATGTAGTCATTGAGGGTATTACTGGGGAGACAGCACATGAGTATAAAGTTTGGTCCAATGGGGTTACTCAGAGCAAGGCTGAGACATTAGCAGCCAAAATACAGAATCATGGCCCAGATTCCCAGTGACAGAGGAAATCAAAATAGGAGGAAAAAGAATGTCTTCCCTCCTATGTGAGCCATGGGGTTTGCTCTTCTCTGATTCTATGTACAAAAACCTTCCATAAGGGTTGAAAATGTGAGAACACTCTGTTAAGCAAAAAATATTTTCCCTACATAGTTAAATGTTTTCTGTATTGGATTTGGTTTATTTCACATTGATAAACACTGCAGTTTTTAACAGTTTAACTTATTATTTTTACTATTAAATATTTATTATTTAAATAAATGATATTTAAAATATTATTTAAGTAAATGATATTTAAAATAATATTTATTATAGTATACTACTGTTCATTATATTTATTATGCTATCATAATAATATTTGGTGTGAATTGGTCACAATTAATTGGTGATTTTGTGATGAAAAGCTATATAATACCTCTCCACTATGTTTCTAACCCTTAGTTATTTTATTTCTTATGCAGTGTGTCTTAAAGACTGGCATTAAGTATTTTTAAATGTGACATGAGGAAGCCTCACATAATATTACAAATTATCCCAGTAAAAGGAGAAGGCCATGGCTCATTTTCCTCATTAGATTATGTCAGTTACAGTATTACCAAACATCTATTATATTTTTCCCAAATAGAAATGTGCTCCATATGATTGCTTTTCAAACAGTGAAAGGGAATGTGTGGGTGAGAAGACTAGTTATTAGTTTTCCCTTTGTAAGATGTCTCTTGGTTAATTAGAATTTGTATCCACTTATAAATATTTCATTGAAAATTTATTAAATAAGCTTTAAGCCTTGTCACAGGAGTGAATGGTGATTGTCTAATTTAAGCCTGAGTTTTTGACTGTAACAATGCCTTTGTCTGGTGACACAATCTCGTATCAGCTTAATGAGAGTGAGTTCAGCTCACTGTAATGTCCCTTTGTTGTCTTGTCATGACAGTGTTCCATGGAACTATTTTCTCTTTCACTCTGCTATTTACCACTGTATTATCTGTATTATGTAGAAAATGACTTCTCCATTTGGATACACAGTGATCTGTGGTCCGCTGAACTATGCTGACACAATACTTAAAAATGTATCTAAAATTTCGGTTCATTTTAAATTATTATGTGTTTCGTGATCATTTACTGGATTTCAATGTAGGGATTTTAGGTGAGGGTTGCAGAACTGTAGACACTATCAGAAGTTCAAAAGAAAAGAAAATGTTAACTGTGTGGAGGGAGTTTATTACACAGTGATAAGCCCTGGAAGGTTTCATTTCTGTGCTAGTTCTTATCAACTTCACTGGAACCTAGACATATTTGCAAAGAGTGGACTTTAGTGGAGGAATTACCTTCATCAGACTGACTTGTGGGCCTGTCAATGGGGGATTTTGCAAACAATAACAGAAGTTAGTACCAGAGGAATGGTGGTGTTGCTGTGATGGGCCTGACCCTATTGCTTCTTGGGTGGATTGTTGAAGCAACTGGAGCATTTGGCTGGAAAAGCTATTGAGTGCTCATAGCACGCTGGGCTGTTACATGAGAGCTTAGAAGATAAGAATGTTGAAATAAATGAAGATAAAGAATGCTTGGCCTGTGATGTTTCAGAGGGAAGCAAAAGCTCTATGAGGGTTGTTCTTGTGGTATTTGGATTAGAAGTCTGTGCAACTGAAATCTTTGCTTTAGCTGGCATTGATGCTTGTCAACTGAGATCTTCTGGGCACTATTTCTGAGGGTCAGCAAACAAAAGCTATGACCCAGGCAGGTCAGATGGTGAAACTCATCCTGGCAGCCAAGCATGGTAATGTGTCCTTCCCATGTGGTGTTGGTTTGGGTGGCACAGAAGCTACAGGATGGAAGAAATGGTGGAAGCCCCTGAGACTTGGTACTGTAAGAGTCCAGTAGAGGTCATTGGTGAAGGTATAGTCTCAGTTACCCTGGAAACCCCAGAATTGAAGGGTTCATAGAGAGAAGTTGCAGCTTGCTTTGCACTGTATGCGAGGGTCAGATTCTCTGAAGAAGGGCCAGGGGCCATTGGTGAAAGTGCAGCCTCAGTTGCAGGGGAAACCTTTGCCAATGGCAGATCTGGTGGGTGTTGTGTGGTATGGGGCTGAGATTTTGTAGCAAGTTTTATGTGTTGCAGATGGCAGAGCAAGAGAAGTAGATCTGCCTAAGTCATTTGGAGCCCAAAACATTATATGCGCCAGATGTCAGATATTAAACTATAAGACTGGATATTCTGCTAGACTTTGATTTTACTTAAATGTTATTGTTTTTATGCTGTTTCTTACCTTTGGTAGTAAGAAAACATTATTTATTGATTTATTTCTTTTTATTGAAAATAGATTGTTCTCTTGTAGTTGAAGTTTTCCTGTGTTGCACCTGGCCCGTAGTCAGGACAAATCTCTCTCACCTGGCAGTCCTGCAGCCGCTTGGACCCAAGTAAATACACAGAGGCTTATATTAATTAAACTGTATGGCCTAATGGCTCAGGCTTCTTGCTAGATAGATCTTACATCCTAAATTAACCCATTTTTATAAATCTATACCTTGCCATGTGGCTTGTGGCTTACCGGTATCTTTACATCTTGCTTCTCATGGTGGTGGCGGCTGGCAGCGTCTCCAGACCCAGCCTTCCACTTCTCAGAATTCTCCTCTCTGCTTATCCCACCTATGCTATACTTACTGACTGGCTACTGGCCAATCAACGTTTTATTCATCCATCAATCAGAGCAACACATTCACAGCATACAAAAAGACATCCCCAGTATTCTCTTATACAATACATCCCAACCTTGTTTCCCCTCTCCACTTCTCACAGCTTCCCCATCTCCCCTTTCCCCAGATCCACTCCCCATCCATTTTCCTTCATAAAAGAGCAGGTTTCCAAGAGACAACAGCCAAACAGAACAAAAAAAAAAAAGATACAATAAACCAAGGCAAAATTCCTCATCTCCAGTCTGGACAAGGCAATCCAATAGGAGGAAAAGAGTTCCAAGAACAGGCAAAAGAGTCAGAGATACACCAACTTCCACTGTTAGGAGCCCCACAAAAGTACCAAGCTAACAGCCATAACATATATGCAGAGGACCTGGTGGAGACTCACGCAGGCTCTGCTTGCCTCTTTGGTCTCTGTGAACCAATATGTGCCCTGCTTAGTTGATTTGGCAGGCCATATTCTCCTGATGTCCTCCATCCTTCCTATATTGTGGCTAAGTGGGAGAGGACTGGTAAAGCATTTAAATTCTTAGATATTTTACAAGAATCACCATTTAAAAGACTTAAAATATTTAAAAAAACCTGATCTTCTAAAATACTTGATATGTTAAAATACTGTTGGACTTTTAAAGTTATATAATGTTTTATATTGTGTTAAGAGATTTTGTATATTAACAGTAAAAAGAAAGCTTACAATTTAATAGTGATGCATTTAGTGTTTTATGTATAGCATATGATATATATCACTATATGCTCTCTCTCTATAATATGTATAATATAAAATATATAATATTGTATATACATACATACAGATATATACATATATATCATATTATGGGTGTTTTGCCTGATAGAATATCTTGCACCAAGTATATTCCTGCTACTTGTGGAGGCCAGAAGATGGTGTTGGATACCCTGGAACTAGAGTTATAGATGGTTAAAATCTGGCATGTCAGAGCTGGGGATTGAACCTGGGTCCTCTGGAAGAACAGCAAGTATTTCCAACCACCAAACCATTTTTTCTGCCCACAATAATGATGTATTTGTTTGTCAAGCTGACAAGTGATGAATTGTGCTGGTTAATGTTTATAAATGTGACACAATTCGGAGTCACCTTGGAAGACTGACTAAGGGGCATTACTGTGGGGCATTTTCTTGATTACTGATTGATGTAGGAGGACTCTGCCCACTGTGGGCAGTTTCATATGTAACAATACACTCAACCTTGCTTGAAATAATAGAGAGTGTAGAACAACCTAACCTTTTAAGTTACATTCATGTTTTAACCGTGTTATTTAGTTGTCCATTCACTTGTTTAAAGATGGAGCCTTGGTATTTCCATTAATTCATTTTGAGATGGAATGTTGTTATGTTGCCCATGTTGCTCTCTAGCTCCTGAGTTCAAGTGGCCCTCCTGTTTCAGCATCCCGAATTGCTGGTACTACAAACGTTTGGCACCATGTCATTTTCTTCCACTTTAGAATATTAATGCCACTATAAAAGGATCCTTTAAAATATTTGTAATTAACCAATTTTAGCTTTGTTTGCTTCTATGAAAAATAATTAATCTAAATGTGAGTGTCTATTTTTATTGATGAAAGTGAATCAGCATCAAAGAAGTATATTACTATAATTGTACTACTTTTACTCCCAACTATTTTTAAACTGTACTTTATAGATATTTCTATTATAGCAATATTATAATATTCCTATTATAGCAAAAATAAAAATTTCCTTAAGAATAGCTTAATTGGGAAGAGGGACTCTTAAATGAGAAATTTCCTCTATAAGACTGGCCCTTCTCACCACCAACAAATAGTTTAGCTTAGGGTCCTGTTTTCCAGGTAGCCTCCCTGGTATTGTGAGTAGCCGTCCAGTCATCCTTCCACAACTAGTATTCTCCTATGAGTGGATACATACCATGTTTGTCTTTCTGAGTCTGAGTTACCTCACTCAGGAGGATTTTTTCTAGATCCATCCATTTGCCTGCAAACCTCATGATGTCATTGTTTTTCTCTGCTGAGTAGTATTCCATTGTGTATATGTAGCACAGTTTATTTATCCATTCTTCGGTTGAAGGGCATCTAGGTTGTTTCCAGGTTCTGGCTATTACAAATAATGCTGATATGAACATAGCTGAGCAAGTGCCCTTGTGGTATGATTGAGCATTTCTTGGGTATATGCCCAAGAGTGGTATAGCTGGATCTTGGGGGAGATTGATTCCCAGTTTTCTAAGAAAGCGCCATATTGATTTCCAAAGTGGTTGTACAAGCTTGCATTCCCATGAAGAAAGACACGGGGATCGCCCAATGATGGAGAAATGGATGAGATCTACATGAACAGTCTGGACGTGAGTGGGGGTAATGAGGGGCGAGGGTTGAGGGAAAGAGAACTTGGGGGAGCGGGAGATCCCAACTGGATCAAGAACAGAGAGGGAACACAAGGAATGTTCATGGTAAATGAAGACCACATGAGAATAGGAAGAAGTAAAGTGCTAGAGAGGCCCACAGAAATCCACAAAGATGCCCCCACAATAGACTGCTGGCAATGGTCGCAAAACAGCCCGAACTGACCTACTCTGGTGATAGGATGGCCAAACACCCTAATTGTCGTGCTAGAAACCCCATCCAATGACTGAGGGAACTGGATGCAGATATCCACGGTCAGGCCCCGGGTGGAGCTCCAGGAGTCCAATTGGCGAGAAGGAGGAGGGTTTATGAGAGCAAGAGTTGTTGGGACCAGGGATGGATGGAATACAGGGACAAGTGGCCAATACAGGGACGAGTGGCCAAATGTATGGAAACACATGAACTGTGAACCAATGGCTGAAGGGCCCCCAACTGGATCAGGCCCTCTGAATGGGTGAGACAGTTGATTGGCTTGATCTGTTTGAGAGGCATCCAGGCAGTTGGACCGGGTTCTGTGCTCAGCTTGGCTCAGCCTGGGAGGAGGGGACTAGACCTGCCTGGACTGAGTCCACCAGGTTGATCTCAATCCTTGGGGGAGTCTTTGCCCTGGAGGAGATGGAAATGGGGGGTGGGCCAGGGGGAGGGGGGTGGGGCGGGAGGGGGAGAAAGGGGGAATCTATGGCTGATATGTAAAGTTGAATTATATTGTAAAATAAAATAAAATAAATTCAAAAAAAAGTGAAGAAAAGGTTAAAAAAAGTTTAGCTTAAGTAGAGTCAGTTTCTTGATACTTTTTACTGTTCATTTAAGAAATCAAAAAACATTTACATTCTAAATTATAAATGCTCAATTTTGTTAATAATATCAAAAATATGTGTGCCCTTAATATTATTAGAAGAATGTATTAGTTAATAAATAATATTTTGTTATGGCTGTTTATGAAGGTACCATAATGCATCCTAGCTGGAAAAACTGTCCTTCACAGGGACAATTATTCAACCTAGAAGAAGTAGTAGATAGTTGACCATGTTACTTTTGTGTTGTGGTTAGCAACATTTTCCTACTCCTTATAATATATAACAGCCATAGAGTTGAGAAATTTTGAGTGTTTATTACATTTTGAGTGATATATGAGTTCATTGAAGTGGTTTGTGTCTTGCAAACTTCATGGCACTTTGTACAAGATTTTGTTACAAATTTTTAGTAGCCAAAGGGGTCAAGGACACAAGAAAATCCACAGAATCAACTATGCTGGGCTCATAGGGGCTCACAGAGACTGAAATGACAACCAGGGAGCCTGCATGGGACTGACCCAGGCACTGTGTATATATGCTACAGTTGTGTAGCTTGATCTTCTTGTAAGACTCCTAACAGTGAGAGCAGGGTTGGTCTCTGAACATTTTGACAGCTTTTAGTACCCTATTCCTCATCCTGGGTTGCCTTACCTAGCCACAAACTCACTGAGTTTGGACGTGTGTAAACACTCACGAGGCTTTCATCATAAGCCAGGAAATCTCACATCTTTTCATAGCTTCATAAAGAACTTGTATCTTTGAAGAGTTCTGAGAGCGATGTCTAATTTCCAATATTCTTCAGATATCATTTACTATGACTTACGATTATGTGCCAAATTACCATGATTTTTTTTTAAATGTTACATGAAATTAAAGTATTCTACACTTTGGTGGAGAAGCAAGAATTTCATGTCATGTGACTGCTTTAGATTGGTGATTCTCCTGGAATGTGGAAAAGGGGTAATATCGCTGCTTGGGAGAGACTTGGCAATGTCTGCTGACACTTTTAGCTGTTACATTTAGAGTGTGATATCAGGATCGAATTGTAGAGGCCAGGGTACTACTATCTTCCTACAATACACAGGATGTGGTAAAATGTTATTCCTCTCCAAGCAGGAGTTTCCTGAAGGTGCAGAAACTATGCTTCAGATTAATCACTGTGCTCAGAAGCTGCCTGATCCGAATCTGTTGTTTGTCTTGTGAAATTTAGCTGAATAAAAAAGTAACGCTCTGTCCATCCACTTTACATTTCTGACATCTGTGTTGCCTGTGATTGGAGATTCTCTTTCTTCTAAATATCTATTGTGTGCGTCAATGACTGTTGGGATAAGAGCCACTCGTTTCTACAGTAATTGCCACAGGATAGCTGCCAGATGGTTAGACTGAGGACAGAAAAAAAAAAACACAAAACAAAACAAAAACTTCCATAAGTGTTTGCCTCCTCATTTCACTGTCTTTGTAGAGTAAATCCATTGATGCAAAGTTTGAACTACATCATCTCCAACTCCAAAAGACACGACAATGATTCCTTCACGCAAATGGCAACTAGCTATCACCGAGACATTAGGTGAAATTCTTTAATGTGTCTGCCTATTATCTGTTCCTTATCTCTCTCCAACATTTTTTCAGTGAGGAAAACAATTCTTTATCCTCTAAAAAAAAATTGGACTCAGTCACTTCACTAATTGGTGAGTCTTGAGAAGTTCTCTGCTTATTACATACCACAAACAGAATACACAATCAACAATTGGGATGGATGCTCAGAATTTGTGCCACTCATAACTACGAATTGAGTTTAAATGTCCATGTGAGTGTAAGCTTGACTATATGCAGGTAGTCTGTTACGTGGGGACAGACATGAGAAACGGTGTCTTCATTTACCTGATTTCTCCCAAGCTTCCCTTGTCGGGATGAAGACAGGGAGTGATGATGTAGTAAACTTTACACAAAGTCTTTCCTGAATGGTACTAATCTCAAATGCCTTTGTGTCCTCCACAGCTTGCAAATTGCCACCCCTGACCTTCAGTTGTTACTTGTACCATATCATTTATTAGCTGCTGCTGAGGTTCCTCTGCTTGAATTTTTACTATGATGTGCTACTTTCCATCAAACAGTATATGAAGATTACTTTTAATTATTAACTAGTCCAGATAATTTTGTCCTACAGCCATGTCTGCCTGTGTGTCATCTTGATTATAGCAGGAAGATCTATGTGTTATTATGGTACAAATGGTGTTACCACCATTTCCTGGGCAGGGGATCCTGAACTGCATAAGATAAGGTAAGCTGAGTATAAGCATGCATACATCCATTCTCTCTGCTCTTGACCTTGCATGTGAAGTAGATTCAGGTCCCGTGGCTTTAATTTCCTCACAATAATTGACTTGTAACCTTGAATTATGAGCCAAATAAATCATTTCTCTCTTAAGGTCCTTTGGTTGTTGTATTTAATACAGTATTAATAATTCAAAGTAAGATACCCCAATTTCAGAGGTCCCTTTTGGAGGTACTTCAAGTCTCAATGGGAGCATGCACAATGGTCTTTAGCAAGAGCTATCTTCATTTCTGGCTTATTCCCTGCCACAAGAGAAGGTTCGTAATATATAGGAAGCATAAACCATTTACCTTGACTGATTCTGGCTGTGAAAGATTCATTCACTTCTAAAATTGTTAAACAGTACACTTCTCTTGCCTTCATGATTTTTCATGTGAGAATCAAGATTGGGAACTGTCTAACCTTCCAAATTTGATAAATGACAAATAACCTGCTCTGGGTTGATGCTGTTGCCTCACTTTTCTTCATGGGGAGTCCTTCCCTTGTTTTCCATAATTTCAGGACATGTTTGGACATGAAACAACACTGATTTCTCAAAGGACTCACTTAGTTTTATTTCTTAGGAGGTTTTATATTTTATTTTATTTTTTTTAATTTCCTGAGTCTCATGAACCTCCCCCTCTTTCCTAGAGGAATTCATTCAACTCAGACAAAATTGTTTCACAACAAGATGGTGTGGAGTAGAGAACACTGGGATAGAATGATGAACAAGAACAAAATACTATGCCATATACAAATAAAAATGACATCATGAAATCAGTTCATTACTTATACTAAATTGAATGATTAATTGAAAAAGAATGCTCAGTACCTCAAGAAACCAAATCAAGATTATTAGTAAATAAGAAACACAGAACCAAATACAGAGGTAACAGCCAAAGAGATCAGAGAACTAGCGAAGAGCCTTATCTTACCACCTTGTTACCGTCACTTCCCCAGAGAGAGCTTCTTTCTGTGTAACCTGTGTTTTTATTGCTTTTCTGTTCTGCTTTCTCACTGAGGCTAAGCCCAGTCACATGACTTCCTCGTCACTGCCTGTCTATACAGACCTCCAGGTATCTATGGTTGGTACTGGGATTAAAGGCTTGTGTCACCACACTTGGCTGTGTCCTTGACCACACAGAGACTCTGCTACCATGTGATTGGATTAAGGGTGTGGGCTACCACTGCCTGACTTCTGTTTCTGGCTCACTGACCTCTGATCTTTAGGCAACTTAATTTATTAACATACAAATAAAGTCACATTTCAGCACAGTTAAAATATCACCACAGTTGAAGACCTAAAGATTCATATTTGTTATGGTTATTTCCATGCATCTATCTGTTAGTTAAAAATATAAGCAATGTACTAGTAAATCAAAGATTAATGGGAAGTTATTCACAGGTAAGATTCTGCTTTTCTTAGACAATGGCAATGTGTTCATATGGGACAAAGTTGTGGAAACAAATCTATCTTCTTAACATCATGGTACTGCTGAAATATAAGAGAAATCTCTTCTGTTTTTGTAATTTTTAGTGAGCATTTTTATTTTCATTCATATCTACAATGATTTTATAGCGTTTTTTTTTTTTAAACCAGGTTAATTTTCAATTTTGGTATGGAACATTAAGTAAATAAAGTTAAGACAAAGAAATTCAAGAAAAGTCAAGAAAGCCTAGCATTTTGGCAATGCATAACTATCAGGCACTACTGTTCATACAATGTGTTTTGTTCTATTCATATTTATCCTGCTGATCTGGAAGAGGAAACGGGTTATTCCCTGCCGGGGATGTAGCAGCTGGAATGAAGCATTGTGTTTGTTAGACCTGTGATCTCCTCTACCAAGGAAAACAATTCATAAACTTAGCCAAGGGCACCAGGAAAACAACTCACCTCAGACAAAACTATTCTCCCTAATTTGTTCATGAGAAAGTGACGAGGAGGAAAATTAGTCCATGAAATTTTTCAAAGTGACTGAGTATGGAAGGACAGGATGCTCCTGTAATAGTCTCCCATGCACGTTTTTGTTTTGCTGCACTGTGTTTACACATTAACATCTTAGGTTGACCCTAACTCTGCTGTCACATTCACTTTAGACGCTCTGAAACATGGCTTATGCTACTTACTGCACTTTTGTGCATTATTTTTCTTTTTCTTAATTGCCTGTGACTCACATGCGTAATTATTAATGTGTGAAAAATTTTTTTCAACGTCTTGTATGTTCAGCAACTTTTTTCTTTTATCTGCCTTCTTGAATTTAGCTTCTTTCTCTGATAATTTTCTGCCTTTCTGACCTAATTCTTTAGTGGTTATTTCAGTAAAAATGCATTTACTGTGGTGAGAAATTTGTTTTTATGCTAAAGGTACATTTATTTCTCCTTCACTCATGAATTTTTGTTTAGTCAAATAAAGACAAGCCTACTTGATCTTAATTTGCAGGATTCTGGAGATTAAACTGGAAATGCTTTCTAAGGATAAAATTTATCGCTTGCTTCATATGAGTGAGGCTCACAGAGTCCTACTGTCCTGAAAGCATTTTGCTTCTTTTGAGAGAGCTGATTATTATTATTATTATTATTATTATTATTATTATTTTGGTTTTTTGAGACAGGGTTTCTCTGTGTAGCTTTGCGCCTTTCCTGGAACTCGCTCTGTAGACCAGGCTGGCCTCGAACTCACAGAGATCCGCCTGCCTCTGCCTCCCGAGTGCTGGGATTAAAGGCGTGCACCACCACTGCCCAGCAAGAGAGCTGATTATTCTGGGACCATCAGTGTCAGTTATCAGGATGGGAATGTCAGTATCAGTATGGATCTTGCTTCAGAAAGAGAGTTGCAATGGTCCTCACAGGGAGTATTTCACAGATTGGGTTCTTTCAAATTTTACTCATCTGGATTTTCAATTTGAATAGACATGTGTATGAAATGGTTTTTATCATTGATATTAAAATAATTTCAAAGTGTACATCATTAAAAATGTGTAACTCATTAAAGTATCATATGGTATAAATATCATAAAGCTTTTTGAGGATGAGTAAAACTTTTTTTTCTTCCTTATTTTTAGAAATATGAATAGTGCACTTTATAAGTGGTAGAATGACATGTACTCAAGTTGTCTGCTTAGCGGAACATGAATTAATGAATAGAAAATATATACCCGATAATACTCTCCAGAGAGGTTTTTGATAATACAGGGAATGATTCAGTTGGTGCAATAATAAGGACCTGTCTAATTGGCAGTGTGTGTGTGTGTGTGTGTGTGTGTGTGTTGGGGGGGGTGGAGTAGAACAAAAAAAAAATCTAACGAAGCCATTACAGGTTTAATATTTAATGAAAAATTCTCAAAATTTAATTTTTACATCACAAATTTTGTAATTCTGTTTTGTTCAAATTTTAATTACAGCCTCCAGATTCCTTCCATTAATCTGTCTTATGGATGGTTATGTAACATACCAACATACCACTCATTATTGTTTTTAATCCTTACATAATATCAGTTTGCAATTAGTGTGTGCATCATTGTTAAACTGAGTCTTAACTGATGTAATTTCAAAGACTGATAGCTCTGTAGAGTCCATAACTTCAACATTTATCATTTCTTTGTGTGGGAAACATTCAACATTCCCTTTTCTAGCTCACTTCTAGGAGTTGTTGGCAACTATTGGCACTCTGTGATGCTGTGGACCACTGGAAATCACTTCTTCCTTGTCCATGTTACCCATCCTCTCTCCAGTATGACTCACTCTCTTTCCGAGTCTCTAATAGCCATTATTCCACCCTGTCTTCTAAGACATTTATTGCTTTAATCTGGACAGACAAGAAGGACCCTGTGGTCTTTCTATTCCTAAACTGTTCTACTTAACATAATCTTCCCTTGCCCTATCCATGTTGCCACAAATACAATTTCCTGTTATTTTTCATGTCCAGACAGTATTCTATCGTGTTTGTTTCCTGTGTTTGACTTATCTGTCTATCTATTGATAAACACTTAGGCTGATTCCATAATTTGGCTATTAGGAACAGTGCTGCATGAATATGTGAGACTTCAATTTGATGATGTCATTTTCTCTATGTAAATACCTGTAGTGGGTAGCCACTCCAGCTTTGGTCTGGAAGTTCCAACACCCAATGAGGCTTCCGTAACGATCACACCTACAAGGCGGGGCCAAGGGAGGGCCTGAAGACCTGAGATCGGGATGCGCGGCTCTCTCTTGTTTCCTGGACCGGGACGCGAGAGGTAGACCGAGGAAAGTTCTCCAGAGAACACCGCCGGACTGCGCTGCGTCTCTTTCAGAACCCATCATCTACCTATCCCTTCATTTGTGAGTTACGCCTTTAAATAAATCTCCTTTTAACTACGTGGAGTGGCCTTAGTAATTTCACCAATAAATACCACACAGTGTTATTGATGGATAATAGGATTGTCTTTTATTTTTTAATCTATCATGGTATTTTCTGTAACAGCTAAGCTAATGTTTCATTTTGCAGTGGCTTCTGAGCATTTGTCCCTATCTGCCCGTGTCCTGACCAACATTTGCTACTTTTAATCACTCTTCTGCAGGCATTCTAATGGGTGGACAATATTTCACTTTAGGTTTGACTTGAATTTCCTTCATGATAAATGATGTTATCAAATATATTTTAACATCTTGTTTTGATCATTAGCATAATTGAAAGTTCTAAAAATTGTGTGGGCATCAAACCTTGTTCAAGGCTATATGTCCATAGTACTGTGAATCGTTTTAATGTGTTTTTTTTTTTAAAATATTTATTTCATTTTTAAATGTGTGTGTGTGTGTGTGTGTGTGTGAGAGAGAGAGAGAGAGAGAGAGAGAGTGAGTGTGTGTGTGTGTGTGTGTATGTCTTTGTGGTGCATGCACATGAGGCCACAGAGGCCAGAGGCATCAGATTCCCTGGAGTTGGACTCACAGGTTGTTGTGAGCTGCCTAACCAGGTGCTAGGAAAGAATTCAGATCCTCTGAAAAAATAGTACCCGTTCTTAGTTGCTGAGCTATTTCCCTAGTACCCATGCTATAGATTTCTTAATGCCAAGATCTTTCTGTTTTCCAATCAGTAGTATCTCAAGCCTGCATGAGTGTGGCTAACACACAGTGAACACTCAGCATTTTATGACTAGGGAAGTGTGCATACTAATAATATCAAAGTTGTGCATTACTCTCTCTTCATTGTTCAGGGCAAAGGCATGGCGCTTTCTTTCTTCGAATCTCATTTAGCTCCTCTCAACCTTTTTAAGCAGCTAATTGTTGAATTGTTCTTTATCCAGCATTTTGTTTAGTTTAGCCTGTCTTAGTTAGGTCTCACCATTGCTATGAAGAGACATCATGACCATGGCAACTCTTACAAAGAAAACATTGAATTGAGGGGGCTCCCTTAGAGTTGCAGATGATCAGTCCATTGTGATCATGAGGGGAGCATGGCAGTGTGCAGGCAGACATGGTTCTGGAGCTGAGAGTGCTACATCTTGCAGGCAACAGGAAATCAACTGACTGTCACACTGAGGGAAGCTTGAAAAAAAGAGACCTCAAGGCCTGCCATCCCTGTGACACATTTCCTCCAACAAGGCCAAATCTCCTAATAGTGCCATTCCCTTTGGGAGTCTTTTTATTTCAAACCACCAAAGGCCTGATAATTTTACTTTAAAATAAGAAAAGTTCTTTCATAACTGCCTTTAAAGAATTAAGCATTTTAGATATATCCTTACATTTATCATTTCCGGTACAGTCTGCCATTATGGTCACCAAAGGAAAACCCCAATATATGCCCTTATATCAGGCTGAGTACAGTATTTAGCTTCCTGGACTTTAATATTCTCATGATTCCCTGATACTCTAAATAAAGAGAAGTGTATTAGTATATTGGCCATACATTATATTTCACGCTTTTTCTTAGAGACATTTTTAACTATTACAGAATAAATGCTAAGTGCCATAAAAGTATGTACGGGTTGTTTTGTCACTCAGTTGTCCAATTGTCTTCTTGTGGGGAAGTTTAAACTCCTCTAGCTTTTGATAGATTTGGTACCAGCCTTGGAATGTGACAATGAGTTCTTCTCAAGTGACGGGCAGAGGCCGCCTCCATCTCTCCTACTTCTTGCTTTTGATATTAAAATCAGTTGTGTAAGAAATTAGGGTCAATGTGTTTTCATGATTTAAGTAATTTACTTCTTAACCTTTATTACTTGCCCATTTGAGTAGTTCATGTTATGGCTACTTGATATCAAACATCAAATTTTATTAAAATATGTAATGAAGTTATCCCACATAATAGAAGTGTGACCTTTGCTAGTATGGGGTATACAAGCAGCTGGAAAAAGCATTCTTGTATAAAATGTGAGGAATAATTCCTGAATTAGGTAGAAATGCACAAGTAGAATTAGAGACCTGACACATTAGTAGGCCAGATTCTTGCCGTTCTTTCCAGGGAGGCTGAAAGCCTGAATCTGACATGCTTTCTGCTGTTCACCAGGGCAGGTGGGCAAGTCTTTTGAGATCATGTGTTTTCTTATACAGAACGTAAAACATACTGACAAGTTTTGTCATCTTAGGAGAGAAAAATAAAGGTCAGTTAAAATGACAGATTGTCATCGCTGTGGCACAGAAAAACAATTGAGCAAGGTGAGGTGTATTTTCCAGAGCCCAGAAAATATGTCAAATTCTGAACTGTTGTTTGTTCAATATCATGTGAGAGTGTGTGGGAAAGTGGGGTCCACGTTGCTGTGGCCATAAGCATTATTATTTGAAAAATTTGTAGTTCCTATATAGTAGAAAATTATGACATATAATCCTTAAAACATTATATTGCTAAATATTCATGACAAAACTCTGGGTCTGATATTAGTAGCGATGTATTTTTAGTCACACATGATAAAATGATTCTGGAATACATAAAACTACTTATAATTCCATGGATCTGTGTTCATGGAAAGAGTGATATATTATTTCAAATGGAAACATGTGACCATATAAAAGAAAGTTTTAAATGAAAAAGAGAGAGAAAGAGAAATGGTATTAGGATTCAAGATGAATTTTCAAAACACATATTTGTTCAGAGGTTTGAATTCTGTTAACTGGTGGCCAGTAAGATGGCTCAGTGACTAAGGTGTTTGCTTCCTGGTCTAACAGTCTGAGATGGATTGATGGTGAGACCCCACATAGCAGAAGAAAAGATTTGACTGGAGAAAGTTGTTTTCTCCCTTCTATGTGTGCCCCCTACACATACATAAATACATACACATATACACACAAAAAAAATGAACATGAAATGTTCAAGTATATTAATTGAATACTTTAATAGTTACCTTTATCTACTAAAATGTGCCAGGCCATGACCACCTAAAATTAAAATAATCACTCTTCTAAATACAGTATCCTTCACTGTTTCACCTCCTCCACATCTACGTAATAGCGGCTTAGGTAAAAATACCTACCCATGCTTTATTACCAGGTGCCAGAGATGTAGATTGCTTCTCCAAACTAGCATGCTAGTACGTTGTCAGCAGAGGCACTGGGGCCATTTAAACTACACTGTATGTACATTTACAGTAGAGGGCACAGAGAACATTAAGCCTTCATATTTTAATCTATTTAATTTGGCACAGTTGGTACTGTTCTTTATGAACTGTTAATCTTTTTAACCAATGCAGCAAAATGTCAGTATCTTCTTTCACAGAACATAATAGGCTTATATCCTGAAACAATAACATTATAATAGCTTGTCTGTTGCTTGGTGGAGCTATACGGATTCAGCATGTTCAAATTGTTGCATGACCTACGATTAGCTCAAGGTTCTTTACACTGCCCCTCCTTTCCAATCAGGCATTAGCTAGAGTTGCACTGTTTTCCATCTAAACCCAAATCCTTGATTTAGATTAATTTTTTGTTGTTATGCAATTCACTTTGAATTTTCATTTTTAATGTAATTAAAAACTGAGAACATTCATACTTTAACATGAAATGGGCATTAGTAATTTTGTTAATACAAGGTTGACTGATTTTCTTTTGTGGTAGGAACAAAACAATATTTAGGAAAAGCACAAACCTGTACTATAATTATAGAGATATGAACACATTTTTTTCCTCTTGATTAGGAAGTATTTTTTTTTAATTTTTGAGGTGACACTTTATTTACAACATTTCTGCCCCTTCACCTCTCTAAACCCTCCCATATATCCTTCTTCTCTTTCCTTTGAATCATGATCTCTTTTTATCTTAACTAATTGTTATTGCAAACATATATGGATATGTATTACATATGCATTCATAAATGTAACTTCTCAGTCTGTATAATTAGAACTATGTGTATGTTTTCAGGGATGACCATTTGGCCCTGGACAACCAATTGCTGTGCTTCTCCTTAAGAAGGCTACTTCTCCCATTTCTGGATTTCCTCAGTTATGGATAGTTTTTTTGAATAAGACTGAGGCCTCATGGGCTTTACTTTGTCGAGTATGGCAAGCCCATTGATGTCATCCTTGTTCAGCTCACATCTGGGCAGCCATCGTGGTGAGAGGACTTGGAAAAGATGATTCTTCAAGAGACAGATGTAAATACATTCTATTGAGCTAATTGTCTTTCTGGCACTACAGTAGGGATCAACTTATTTATCTGTCATATGAACACAACTCGGTGTAATTACCTGAATAGAAACCAGTTACTCCAAAGCAACTTTGAAAGCATTAATTTATAGTTCAGTGTCCAGCAGTTTGTTTTGGATAATACCAGAGAATGTCTTGTTCTCCTGTGCTTTCCTTACAGCATTTCTGTCCTTTAATGTATAACACTGAAAATAAATCAATTTGATTTGTGACCATTACCACTTAGTATATCCAATTTAATTTGCACATCGAGCAAAGAAGGTTTATAAAATTACCCACTTTTGAAGTCTAACCAACATGGCATGACACAAAATGTATATTCCATGTATTTCTAAGTGTATTTAAAATGTGCCCTCTTCATATAATGTCAACCCAGTCCTTAAAAGTTTTGTAAATCAACTCTGTTGGAACCATGACATTGGCTCAACCATTGACTAAAGCTCACAACCAAATATTTCTTGAAGACTAAAAACATACTATATGAAGTATTGCACACTACATTATTTTCTTCTTTTATACTTTTTACTTATACATGAAAATATACATGCATATGCAGTACCATATGTGATGACAGGAAACACTGGAAACTGTATATTTTTCAATCAGAACAAACACATCTCTCTCCTCAAACAGCAATAATTTTTATATGATAATTGCACTCAAAGATTTTCTTTGTACATTTAAAAAGTATAGATTAAACTTTCACCTTGTCAAGAAGCTTTTGAAGTACCCAAGTTTATACCCATGGATCTGGACAGTTCTCAGCCTTGGTCAAAAAGCTCCTTTTTTGGTGGGTGTTGTCAATGCAGAGACCCATAACTGGTCAAAGGGCCAAGGGTAAGTGACGTTCATCTCTAAATGTGACCTCTGCCCTCTGCCTTCCAATGTTTAAGAAAGATGAAGGAGGAGGGAGGGGAGAGAACATTAGAGCTGGACCACAGAAAAGATGGTAAAAAATGGTAAAATGCTGTCTTCTAGACATGACGAGAGTATGGTACCCATGAACTCACTGCAATGAGGTTACTTTTGCAAGACCTTCAAAAGACTGGTGCCCTCAAGATGGCTCATGGACAGCAGAGGGGCTTATGATGCCTGTTCCTGCCTGAGGAGCCACTGGTGCTTGATTGCTGGGGGAGAGGGAGGAGGAGGACCCTTCTTCAGTGAGTTAACCATAGGCAAGTTATTGTTTCTTCTATAAACAACTCCCTTACCCATTCCTGTCCAAGTGAATCTAATTGAATTCAGTGAATTGTGCACACACACACACACACACACACACACACACACACACACGATGAAAATAGGAGGGGTATTTGCCAAGAAGAGGGGTTCAGTGGGAGTGGGATGAAACAGAGCAGTGAAAGTAGTTAGTGATAAAATGTTATACAGGCATGAAGTAGATGAAGAATGATAAATAAAGCTGCACAGAGAGACTCATCTGCTCTAGTCATCCAACTGCAACTAGACACTAGAACTTCTCACCCATTTGCTTTCCTCTATTTTTTCTAATTTCAGTTCAGTTTTGTGACTGGCTGGACAAAAGCTTTGCCATTTGTAAATTAAAGAAAAAAATGAGGTAGCATGTATTTTAAGCACACATACAGATGCCACTGACATATCACCCTCTGTTTCTAGCAATTGTGAAGCCTACTGATCCATATCAATTCTTCTTTTGGCATTGGGAACCCAGAATATAATCCCTCAATCCGCGTGATTGTTATTTTATCCACAGATAATCAAGTGTTGTTTTAGTACTTGCTATAATAAAGTAATTTTAAATTCAATGATTTAAATCATTAAAACCTTATTAAAATAATAGTAAAGTTGTTTTACAGCTTTAAGGGCTTTTTGAGAAAAAGTGATAAACTTGTTATAACCCATAAAATTATGATTTCTATTTTTATACTGTTCAAAATGATTAGAGATATCCTGTGTACTGTATGAATTTCTAAAGAATATGCACAATTTAATTTGTTTTATAGTGTACTAAATACAAGAAGATATTTTCAATTTACATTAAAGAACAAAACACAGAAATCTGGCAGCTTCATCATTGTGTTGTGACCCTATTCTGCACTGAAGCACTTTGAGGAATAGTTGTAATTCTCCTTCACTAATTTATTTACGGACTCATTTATTTATTTATTTATTTATTTTTTTTTTTTTTGGTTTTTCGAGACAGGGTTTCTCTGTGTACCTTTGCGCCTTTCCTGGAACTCGCTTTGGAGACCAGGCTGGCCTCGAACTCGCAGAGATCCGCCTGCCTCTGCCTCTGCCTCCCGAGTGCTGGGATTAAAGGCGTGCGCCACCAACGCCCGGCTACGGACTCATTTATTTATTTTTCTTTTATTGAAAATTTATTTTTTTCTCAGATAATATATCCTATATCCTGATTACTGTGTTCCCCTCCCTCTACTCCTTCAAGCTCTTCCCCATCTCTCCTCCCATCCAGAACCACACCCTCTCTGTCTCTCATTGGAAAACAAACAGGCCTCTATGGGATTACAATAAAACATGATATAATAAGGAAAAACAAAATCAAGCACATCAGAATTGAACAAAACAAACAAACATAAGGAAAAGAGCTCAAAAGAGGGTACTAGGAATACAGAACCGCTCATTTACCTACTCAGAAATCCCCTAAAAACAATAACCTGGAAGCCACAATATATATGCAAAGGACCTGTAAAGTAAAAAGAGAGAAAGGAGAACAGAAAATATGAATAAAATGTATATGTACTTATTATACATAGGTACATGTACCATACATATATGTATTTCCTATTTATTTAGTTTTTTTTCCCTTTTTTTCCCCCACAAGCTCTTACTGAATAGCTTTTGTTGCTCTGCAACTCACTGTGCAGACCTAGAACCTGTAGAGATCTGCCTGCCTTAGTCTACCATGGGCTGGAATTAACAACATGCACGAACACACCCAGCTTCCTTGTTGTTTTCCAACGCTGAGATTTCCAGGAATGCTTCACTAAGCTCTTAACAGTTCCAAAACCAGACCAGGACAAAGACGTTGGACAGTGGTGGGAAGTGATGTTAATGAGTTTTGGTTCTCTGAATCACAAATTTCATGCTGTAGTACAGGGGAAATTTTTCTTTAGCAATAGGGCGGAAATGTCTTTTAAACTTAATTAGCTTCTCTATGCCTTAGGTGAAACAGAGGAAATACTTTCCTTAGAGTTATTGATGACATATATGTAAATAAATATGTATATAAATTCATTGAAAATGCTACTAAATATGTTGGTCCCATATTTGGCAAATTCTACTCAGTTATTAGAGGTTAATCGGAGGAGAAAGGCGGGGGTGGGGGTGGGGGGGAATCTCATGTAGCACAGGCTGGCCTCCAGCTCCCTGTGTACCAGGAATGACCTCTCCAGTGCTGGCATTACAGTCATGCACTCAGTCACGCACTGCAATACATAGCTTATGCTGCACTGCAGATTGAACCCTTCCTGCATGCCAAGCAAGCACTCTAAAAACTAAACTCCATCCTTGACATTTGTGTGTGTGTGTGTGTGTGTGTGTCTGTGTGTGTCTGTGTGTGTATGTTGTTTGGTTGTCTGTAGAACCAAATTGAAAGGGAATCCGAAAAGGAAGTTAAGAAATTTATCATTGAAGAAGCCTCAAGATATTTGAGCAGATGGACATGTCTGGATTCTGAGGTTACTGCATCAAAAGAGCACGTTTTAGTTTGAATAGAGCAATGGTTCTGAGGAGTCTAGAGAGATGGCTCATTGTATAGGAACATTTGTTGCTCAATCATGAGGATTTGATTTGGGTCCTAACACCTACCTTCAAAGTAAAACAAATCAAGAGACAGGAGTGGCCACTTGTGACTGTAACCCCAGTGCTATGGGGGCTGAGACAGGAGAATCCCTGGATCTTGATGGCTTCCAGTCTAGCTCCAGGTTCAGCAAGAAGCTCCGTCTCAAAGAATACAGTAGAAATTGACAGAAGTGGACACTTGGTGTTCCCATTTGACATCCATGATAGATCAGGACACTTGGTGTCCCTATCTGTGAGTGAGCACATCTGTAAACACATGAATAAATACATCACACACACAGAGACCTCAAATCCACTGCTCACAGAAGGCTTCTGAAATCGAGAGCTCCTAAGACAAAGGTTCTCAACCTGTGTGGGTCATGATCCTTTATGGGGTCAAACAATCATTTCACAGAGATCTCTTAAGACAATCAGAAAACACAGATATTTACATTATGATTCATAGCACTAGCAAAATTACATTTATGAAGTAGGAATGAAAATAATTTTATGGTTGTGAGTCACCACCACATGAGGAACTATACTAAACAGTCATAGCATTAGAAAGGTTGAGAATACTGCCCTAAGGGTTGTGTGTTACCATTCACCTATGAAGGCTCTGTTTAAAACAAAACAAAACAAAACAAAACAAAACAAAAGAAACAAACAAACCAAAAAAACTTAACACATGCAGTATTAAGTTTCATTACGACATTTTCAAACTAAATATGATTACATTGATTCTTTCAAGCCTTTCTTGTGTCTTCTTATTCTCCACTCATAAATTCCCATGTGCATTAATGTCTCTTGTGTTGTGCAGCCTTTCCATACTTTCTCAACTCTCCCTGCTTGTGGTCCCCTTTCTAGCTCAATATCTTAGTCCAATCACTGTTATTTTTATATGGAAATGTAGATATGCTGGATCCACATATGAGAAA
This sequence comes from Peromyscus nudipes, assembly GCA_902168325.1. Taxonomy (NCBI): domain Eukaryota; kingdom Metazoa; phylum Chordata; class Mammalia; order Rodentia; family Cricetidae; genus Peromyscus; species Peromyscus nudipes. The sequence goes on along the minus strand of CABHPH010107274.1, from coordinate 111,939 downwards.
TAATGCGTGATGTTTTTTGCTATTTAGTCTGTCAACTCATTCATATAATGCTTTATAGTTCTATGTATATTCCAGAAAGTTATGCTTACATTTAACGTTTTTACTTGTACAGCCCACTGGTTTTACTTAAATTCACATAGTTACTCTACTGTTATCACAGCCCATTTCCAGAAAGTTACATCATCTCAAACTGAAACTCTGTACTCACTGGTTAATAACTACATATTCCTTCCACATTAGCACTGGGCAGCCAAGTTCTTTTCTGTATCTGTCACTTTGCAGCTCCAAGAATCTAGTTCACCAGGAGTAATATACTATTTATCTTTGCATGGGGGTGGAATTACACTAAGTGTAATATTCTCCAATCTCATTTGTGTTATGAAATTTATAAATTTACTACTCCTTTTATCTTTGTTTTCCACTTACTATGACAAAATGTTTGTAAATCCACATTTGAGCATTAGTATGCATGCTCAGGAAGAGGCAGAGCATAATGACATCTGTCTTACTGTAAAGCTTATTCAATTGATTTTCTTCAATTAGTATATTTCACTGAATAACCCCCTCATAATTTCTGCTACATTGCAGGCTATAGAGATGTGTGGATCTACCAGTCTCTGCCACCTGTATCACCCTTCCCCTGTGTAGGGTTGAAAGTCACAGAAGACTGTGCAGGGCTTTGTATATGGATGCTGTGGACTCAAGCTCAGTTCTTCATCCTTTCAGAGCAATGACCCATCTCTCCAACCTCAGGTCTTTACTTTCTACTTTGTTGGAAGTTGCAGGAATTATTTGTTTTTCTTATTTCTTATTTTGTATCAAAGATTGACCTGTAACTGGTACTTTACTAAACAGAAAATAATTTAATTTAAAATCTTAATACTAGAAATGATACATACATGTGGCAATATTTTATTTGTGCAACTTAATAAAACTTATTTGGGGATCAGAGGGAAACCCAGCCACTGTATTAAATATAGAGGTCAGGTAGTGGTAGCACACACCTTTAATCCTAGCATTCAGGAGGCAGAGATTCATCCAGATCTATGTGAGTTCAAGGCCACACTGGGAACAGAGCTAGACGTGGTGGCACATGCCTTTAATCCCAGCAGAAGTTAACCATAGAGATTCTGGAGGTCTGTACAAACAGACAGAAAGTGATAGAGCAGAAAGAGAAGTGATGTAGCTGGGTGGAGAAAGGAAATAAGATGGCAGAGCACAGAAAGGCATATAAGGCGTGGGAATACAGGAAGTAGCTCTCTCTGGAGTCCAAGGAGTTGGTAAGGTGAGGTTGGCTGTGGCTTATTCTATTCCTCTGATCCTCAGTTTTCATCCCAATATCTGGCTCCAGGATTTTTTTTATTAATAAGACCATTTAGCAATTTGTCTTACACATACACTTGATGATAAAAGCTATTTTACATTATTCAAATTGTTAAAGTTGGAAAAATTCTGATATTTTGTTCCCTTTATGAACTAATAGTTATTAGTTGTGAGATAACAAGGATATTAATTGTTAGCCTGGAAAATGTCCTTAGGACTGAAAGTATCACATACAGTTTTTATACCTCCTGTCACCACCATTTAGACTAAAAATAATAAAGAATACAAAAGACGTCCTGTGCCCTCACATCATGGCCTTCTCCGAAGGGTAGATTTTGGATATGCTATAGTTTTTAGAAGCATTCTGATCAGACTGCAGATCAAGCATCAACCACAAATCATCATGGGACTGGGAATTCCCATTGGGTATTCAGATGTGACACACCCGAGCAAGGTAGCTTTCTGGATTGTCCCTGTTCTCCAGTGAGTATGATTCCACACAAATTCTTCATTGGCAGTGCCCTCTTTATTCCTTTATAATCCATATGTCATTGCTATCATGAAATATTTTCTTCCTGTCTCAAGCAAAAGAAAGCCATAATCCTAACTCCACATTGTCATGTCGACTGTTCATTTGTATCTATGTTGTACTTTACACACAGTATCTATTAATCTCTTTTCATATTTTGAGCTTCTTGAGACAAAGATCAACTTGACTCCCCTTTTTCATATATATCCCAATGTGAGAATTACTTGAAATTCTTTGAAAAACAAGTGGATCTCTGCAAATACTTATTGAGTATAAAGTTAAATTCATGTGTGATATTGTTTGACATAGTTTTATACTTAAAAAAAAATGACCTTGACTGAGTTGTTAGAGTGGTGGCTGCAATTGTTTGAATGATGTTTTAAGTGGTAGAGCATTCAACAGTTAGTGGTAAGAAGTTTAATAGAATTGAGGGAAATGTGCAGAGAAACTAGATGCTGTAATACTTAATAAAGCTCAGTGGTACTGTGCCTTTTGGTTTCACAGCTAATAAGTAGGAATTAGGAGTCTTTTCTGGGTTCAGAGACCTATTTAAAATTTTACATTTTAATGTGGTGAGTTTTACACTTTCTAAGGTCTTCAGCACTGCAATTTTACAAATATTAATTATTCTGAACTTATAGTTATAATTTGTATTTTTACATCTGCTATATCCTTTTGATTCATTGCTTTGATCTTATTTTAGGTTCAGCAATCAATTTCAGTTGAGGTCCTGATCATTCCAGTTAATTCAGTGAACTACAAGATATAAAATTATTGTTAGGAAAATCTCCTCACATTCTCACAGTGGTAGGGGTCAGGGAGAGTTCTTACATGAAATATTTAAGAAACATCTGACTGTAACCCAACCAGCATGTGGGGAAATTACATTATTTCTTGGACTATTTTAACATCAAAGGTAGCTCTGAAGTGAAGGATAGTCATTAAAAGCCGAATTACTGAAAGCATATCTGGTTAGTGCACTTAAACACATTTCAGCAGACTAAAATAATTTCAAATCTGAAGTGTGATCCAGAATTGCATGTGTCAATTACACTGTTGTCTGTGGTATTAGAAATGCATGCAGCTGGAAGCTTTAATTACATGAGATTTCTGTGACTCAGAACTGCTTTGGCTTACACTTTTTTTTTAAGTCACCTTATCAGAAATCCAAGAGAAAACATTTGTAAAATGCATATTGCCTCTTCCAATTACCTGCTATTGAAAGCTAGAACAACACTAGAGAGTGTAAAATGTGAACTGAAAATGTGGCTTTGCATAAAATTTGATTACTGTTTGCTGAAACTGATCATCTTGGAAACAGCAAATTTGTCTGTAGGACTTTTCATCTCCACATCTCCATGTCATTTAAACAAATGAGATGCAATGTTTTTACTTTGTCCCACTATAAGAACCCAAGACTTCTACAAGTACAGTTTGCAAGCCAATTATGTACCTTTTTCATCTTTCATAAACATGCAATGTTATTTTTCTTTTTTGTTAATACAAGCAAGCAAAAAGTGTTATGTATATTCATAATTATATACAGCTATTAGTATTTTCATTGTAAATTTCAAATTTATTCAAGATAGTTCAATTATGCTATTTTTACTTGTATAGTTATACTACTTTGCTCTAAGGAAGTCTCTAATAGATACAACTTTATGCAACATTATTAAAACAAAGTTTTATGACTTCAGTGTGTTAGTTCCAAAAGAAGAGGCACTGAAATTCAATGAGAAATATGATAACATTAGGAATTAGGCTCTACTTTCCTATTCTTTCTGTGGTAAAACACTTTGACCAAAAGCAATTTGAGGACTAAAGGGTTACCTTGGTTTATATTAATGAATCACGATCCATCACTTGGGAAGTCAAGGCAGGGACCATGAAGAACTCAGAATATTGGCATGGCTTTTGGCTAGCACAGAGACTCATGCCTATCTAGCTTTTTAAATACAACTCAGGACAACTTTCTCAGGAAATGGAATTTTCCACTGTGGACTACTCCTGCATCAATTAATAATCGAGACCACCACTATAGACATGTGCACAGAACCACTTGCTCTAGTCAATTGCTCAACCAAGACTCTCCTTTCTTCTGACTCTGGAGTGTGTCAAGTGGGCAGTTAAAGCTAACTAGGTCAAGGAGATCTCCCCAAGGGGTGCCAATGTTATGATGGTGGGTGGTGGCATCCTCATGCATCTCATACATGATTGCTCTTATATTATTATATTCGGAACTCCAATAAAAATAATTGTGTGAAACATTTATCCCTCGGTTCTGAGGACATAGTTTCTCTCTTTGTGAGGATGTCATTTTCAAGGCTCCAACTTAACAAAGATTGAGTTCTCCCAGGCAAGAACACTGCCAACACTTTGATCTTGCATTTCACAGGCTCCAGGCCTCTGAGAAATACCTTTTTAGTCTCTGTAAATTTTTCAGTCGGTAGGATTTTGTTAAAGAAGCATGGATTCACAAGACATAGCTCTTAAGCAATTATTAAATATATTTTCCCTGATGACAAAAATAATCTATAATACAATAAATGGGGTTCATTTCTTAGGGTTACGTTATGTGATGAACAATAATTTTATCTTTATGTTTTAAGTCTATTTAAGTCTCAGACATAGATAAGGAACAAACGATTTTGGAAAAGTATTTATTTTGTATTTAAAAGAGTGTCCTTCCTTTACTTCCACTTCACAAAGTTTGTGTGCACAATACAACCCTTCAGACTCCCCAAGGAAGGAAGTCACAGTGACCTCTGATTTGATAGTTTGCTTTCTTATAAAAGAATTTTTTGTCTCTAAAATGAGTGTGGATGAATTTTGCTCAGAATCAAAGAGAGTGCTAGGATAAATCTCCTATTCATATAATAGGAGAGAAGCAAATGTATCGCATTAAATAAAAGTCAGTGTGTCTTAGAACTCTTATTATCTATAGTGCAAGTCTTATGGGATAGAGAATGAGGATATGAGAGGGAAAAATGACCTAATTTTCTAAAAGGCTTTTTCGAATAATAGTAGCTGTATACAGTGCCACTGCAAAAGATCTACCAAGTGGGAAGAATATAGCTAGACTTTAAGGGATAAAGAAAATCAACTTTCTATCTTCATATCTACCTATCTACCTACCCATCCTTCCATCACCCATCCATCCATCCATCCTTCCATCCATCCATCCATCCATCCATCCATCCATCCATCCATCCCTATCTATTATCTATCTATCTATCTATCTATCTATCTATCTATCTATCTATCTATCTACTATCTCTATCTATCATCTATCTATCCATCTCTATCATTTATCAACTGCCTATTAATGATCTATTAATCATCCATCATATCATCTGTTTATCTAATTATCTGTCTGTCTAAATTTCTATGTGTCGGTTTGTTTGTCTATCTACCTATCTACGTGGATGTATAGAAAAAGAGTCTTTGGTCATAATTCTTTAAATGGTGTACATTCTTATAAAATGTAAGAAGATGGGAGAATATTTAATTGGATATTTGCTTTAAATAGCATCATCACTCTCCTCACTCGATAGAATATGCATTGTTACCATGGGTTACACGTGCCTTTGCAGATTGTGGAGGTCTGTAATTCAAGTCCGCAGAGTTAATATGAAGCACTCTAGGTTGGCATTGGGGTGCAATTCCTATTCTCTCCACTACCATTGCCTTCTTTTCTAAAAACACTTTGTATTTTTCATCACTTATTTCTTAGGTGTACGAATGATACTTTCCAGAAAATTTGAAGCCATGTTTCTAATATAAAATCATTTCCTTATTGTCTCTGCTTCTCCCATCTGTGCGGCAGATGCCAAATTATTTGAAATGGTGACATTAGGCATAGCAGTCTCGGTTCTTCTTTCTATATCAAATTATCGTGCTAAAGCTTGTAGTGAACAGTTTTAAAATGAAGCTCAGTGATAACCAAGGGAAAAAAGGCCATCGGTTTAGGGCATGAGGTGGTCTATAGGAGAGGTTGGAGTGAGGCAACATGAGAGAACCAGGTTGGAAGAGTTATAAAAAGAAGCAAAGTGAGGTAATAACATTTTAATTAAAAATATACTACAGACAAAATATATTTATAAAAGGCAATGTATCTGGAGAAGTGATAGCCAGCAGCAATACTCTGGTCATGTGTTTCCCATGCACAGAAGTGTATTGTTTTTATCGCTCAACTTCTTCACACAGGTGTAATTCATCAAAGCTCCATATTCAAGCTGTATTCAATAGAAAACATTAACAAACAAGGTATCAACATTCTGAGTTTTAAATTTAAGGAGTGCTACATTTATCTTAATATTTTGATTATATACTGTAGAAAGGGACCAATTGCTCTGCTTTTGTTTGTTTGTATTTTGATCACAATACTTAATGGCTAAATGTTTTCGGGGATTGCGTCTTGTTTTAAACTTATCCAGCTGAGGTTAAATCAACTGGAGAATGTCCCAATATCAGCTACATCACAGGTATGCTAGCAGTGTCTCCAGTTACAGCTTGATATTTATTATACTACTGTATGTTGTAATCTGTAAAAATGAAAGTGAGTTTAAGATAGGAATTATATTTTGAACTTCCCACAGTGGTCAATAATAAAGAAAAAAAACATGACTTTAGTGTTCTTCATTAAGTCCTTATATGTAGATAAAATGGAATAATGGTTATATTGTTTTATCATCTGAATGATGCTTGGAACAGAGGATTTCCTGGACCCACCTTTGCTATCAGAACATGGCCTTGTATGTAATGAAACCATCTGGGCTTAGAACAGAAAAAAATTCTATGTATCTGTTAATTATTTTAAACAATGCATTCTTTCACTCTTTAAAGAAATAATAAAAAATCTTAAATAATAATTAAGTAAAGAACAATTTGACAGTCTCCCACTCCTCATTCTTCTCCAAAGAGTACTAATAGGTACATTTGTGCATGGGAAAAATATTTTATAATATATTGAAGATTACACAAAATGATTCGAAATAAGTAAAGAATCTAAACCTGTAGTGCAATTTCTACCAGAAAATTAATAAATCAAATGGTTGTAATTTGATATTATATATACATATATATGCACACATAGATGTATTGTCTGTTGTCTTATATATATTTACCTAATATATACAAATCCCAGAGTGTATACTTTTTCTTTCCAAGCATTTTCCTTATCCGTTTGTTGAAATCCTGCAGGCATTCATATGGCTTCTGCAGCTGGTGATAAAGCAATACTTTTCATAAACCTTGCAAAGGACCTTGACCACATGAAGGTGGCTTTCAGCAGTAAGTATAGTTGAGCACACATTCACCTATAAAGGCTTAAAAGTGCTCTTGATGTGACCAACAGAGCTACAGTGCAATCTTATAGATGAAATTCTAAATTAGTTATTTTCAGAGGCATAAATACATGTAATTATTCTGTGACATTACATTCTGTTTTTAGGGCTATAGAAAGTAAACCTCTTTGATCAGAAAATGTGATACATTTACATGTGAAAATACTTAAGTGAAATTATAATCTTTGAAGAACTCTGTAAGAACACTAATATTTATATATCACAATACATGAGAATCTTGAGGAAAAATAGATTCAAATATGATCAATATGTCCTGCATATTAAGTTTTCATAATAATAGATGAAAGAAAATAGTTTGTAATATTAAAACAAAATATATATCAGTTCAATAAATTAGTTACAATATTAACTATAATTTAATATGATTTAGAAATGTGTATTAGTAGTTGCTACACTTGAAAATATTTATTATCCTTTCACTACTTGATATTTCCTCATTATTAATGTTCTTATCCCATAATATTTTTGTAGGACATAAGTGCTATGGAAGCATGGATATATATGAACCCATGTTATATTATATAGAAAAGATATATAGGTATGTATGTGTCTTTCTTTAAGTAAGAATGAAAATATCTATGTGACCTAAGTTTTTAATTGTTAACTTGACATAATCTAGATTCACCTGGGAAAAGAGTCTCAAGGAGAAATTGTTTCTGTCAGATTGTCCTCTGCTATGTCTGTGAAAGATTGCTTTACCTGACTGATGTGGGAAGATCCAGCCTGAAGTGGATGGCCATTCCCTGGTTATGGTCCATAGACTTAAGAGTAGAGAAAGCTGAGCACTAAACAAGTATCCATTTATTATTCTCTGCTCAGGACAGTGATTAGCTGTTTCAAGTTCCTGCCTTGGCCTCCCCACAGTGATGGACTATAACCTGGATTATGACCAATAAACCTCTCTTTCCTAATGGTGCATTTGTCAGGAGATTTTATTCCAGCAAGAGAAATAACATTAAAAAAATACCTGTTTTCCACCACTTAACAATTGTCTGATTGCACATAAAACTGACACACTGGATTCACGTTTTATAATTTGAAGAACTAGAATTTAAGGAGGGCTCAGGAAGATGGGTGATACATTATATAAATCTGTTTTCCATGGTGGTGAAAAGTAGTGATAACATTGGCAACACAAATACTTAAATGAAACGGCAGAAAAATGCAGCAATTCTATCCTTTAAAATAAAATATGTACAGGAAATATTGTCTTTTCAGCATAACTATATTTATAGAAATAATAAAAAAAAATATGTGACAAAAGTCACATTTTACAGATGCACATGAAGAGTTCATAATACAGGTAGCAAAGGGGATGAGTTATGAGCTTGTTGCACAGAGCTGAACAGGTGATATCATCTACCTTGACTAATATTCTGAATGTATAATGGTTTCCTTTCACTGCAATGCTGGTTACATATTTAAATGCTTTCACTTGCATATTTGTGTATGTCCGTACAAGTGGAATCTTTAACCCGGTTAGCTGAGGAAACATGAGGTAAATAGTATGCCAGTAAGTAACTGGCAACCTGAAAGTCAGTTCATAGTTTTTAATATCCTTCTCTAAGAAAAGGGGCCCATGACACCTGGGAAAAGGGGATTTTTAGGAATAAAGTAGCAAATTTAAAAATTATTAGTGAATCAATTAATGAGAGAAATAGGAAAACATCTCCACGTAGGAAGAATTCTAAATATTCTTCGCAGAAATTGTAACTTCAGATAGAGGTACACCAGTCTACTCCTACGTGCCTGCTGCACGTAGTAACATCCTTCCAAAGAATCCAGAACAGATATGAGATGAAGGAAAGTAACTTTGCAGTGGAGACACAAGACAAATGCTTCCCAGGGAGATGATAAAGGACAAAGTTAACAGTCATATATCAACTTGGCAGTAGACCCTTGATATGATGCAATGAGAATGGCCCTTTAATTCAGTGACCTTCCTTCACTAACTATAGTCTCCTGCTGAGCCTGAGGAAAATTCCAACAGTGAGAGGGAACCTACAAATACTTCATCATTACTCCTCGAAGTTGTCAAGGTCATCAAAAGTGTCCAGAAATCTATCATAACAATTGGAGCATAATGAAAGATGAACATTCAATTGACTATGAAACTTCCAGATAAAAACATACTCTGAAAAATTCATGAATATGAGTAAATTCGGAACTAGAATAAATAATAACTAGCTAATAATGGTTCGCTAATACTAATGAAAGATGCCCTAGGAGAAATTAGATGAAGATTTGTGAGAATTCTAATATTGTCTCCCATGTTCTATGAGTAGAAAATGGTTATAAAGTAATATGTATTTATAAGTGGCATACTGAAGATGGAGGTTATTGTAAGGCAACTGGGAAGCTCTATTTAGAGCTGAATGACATTTTATCTAAAATACCGAGTGAAAATAGTTTTGAAAGATTACGAAGCATAATTGCTTGTCCCATGGTCTATTTGTATTCCTCAGCTGATAATTAGCTCATTAGTTTTCTTTTATTCAAACAAGTAGCAATCATGTTTTTTTTGTATATATACTCTGCCATGAAGTGCAGTGTATTCAAAATAGAGATGGTTAAAACTGTCTTGAGTAACAACCAGCTCAGTATTAAGACAGTGGAGGTTGACATGGTTTTGTTGGACTTTGTAGTGAAGCAGGATGGATAAAAGCTTGGCATAATGTTTGCCATAATCTTATCACCAAAAATGTGACTTTTAAGATTTAACAGTTAATCAACCCATTCTAGTCTTAGGTTTCTTTTGTTTTGCATAATCTATTAATGACACCTCCCACATAGTAATTAGTTATACCAAGATGTTTAATATTACTTGCTGGGTAAGAAATGTAAATAAAGTAAGTAGTCTGTTATTGTTAATGCCATTATAGTAACAGGAAGGAGTATCAGAAAATGAAAATTCAAGAATAGAAAAAGAAAATGTTGCTAATAAGATGAAAATTTTCACTTATATTTACATGTGAATAGTAGAAAGTAGAGATAGCATGAGATGTAAAAATGCCATGAGATAAATATGAACTATAAACATGGATATCAATTATTATGGATATTTATTATGATGATGAATATTGATTATGTTGGGACAACAGTGGTAAGTCTGTGTGATTCTTGGATAACAGAAGTTAGGATGATAAATAGTGAGAAACAGTACACAGAATTTAGTTTCAAAATTATCTGTTGATGTATTTAGGATGAAGTTTCACATGCTAGGATATCCTTTCTAGGAGACTTAGGCTTTCAGAAAGACTTAGCTGACTTGCCTGTACTCAGTTTCTAATCCATCATTTTTTATTTGTGCTAAAGTAATGAAAATGAAATTCAGATGGTTGACATTTCATAATATGTGAAATAAACATGAAATCTATTGAGAATTACATAAGAATATATATTATATCTCCACAGACTCAAGGAAGATTTGATATCTTTAATATTGGAGTCATGAAAACAGAGACGCCGCTATTCAGTGGTCAGAATTTTTCAATGTTCTAAAAGTTAATTATGATTTGTGTAAATTACACTTTATAATTACCAGGGCAAATAGAGTACTTATGTGAGTTGAAAATAGTAAAAGGAAGATGAAAGGGAGATAATTTCGTTCTTATGTGACAGTTTGGCAACCAATAGAAATTAGTAAAAATAAATGGTGCTTCATATTAAGAATTCAAAAAAGGATTACTTGATTACTTAAAAACATTAGAGAATTTAAATTAATACTACTTCCACATAGAAACAATAGGTCCTGGCAACTGGTTATACTGTGTGGTTAAGCCGCTGACTAAAATGATTTACACTCTCTAAAAAATTGTCAACTGCATTGTCTTTTTTATGTAGGAATGAACTACCTTCAGCTTGCTTTCAAGCTTGCATGGCCTAAGCTATGTGGAGTAGAACGTACACACTCAAGTTTTACAGGATTTCCAGGCGTACTCTAGCCATGCTATATAATTTCTCATGTATGTCTCTGTTTCCCTCTCAGCTTCTCTTTTGCTCTCTTTCTCTTTCTGTCTCTCTCTCTCTCTCTCTCTCTCTCTCTCTCTCTCTCTCTCTCTCTCTCTCTCTCTGTGTGTGTGTGTGTGTGTATGAATATTTATATTGAATATGTATTCAGTTGTGGTAGCATTCTGTGTGATTCAAAATAGACTTAATATTAAATCCTATATTTTCTTTTCAAAGTAAATTAGAGAAAAACATTCTATATAAATAATACATATAACACACACACATACACATACATATATATGCTTTTATCTGTGTGTTAGTGTTTTTGTTTGCATGTGTTGTGACCCAAAGCCATGTAACCACATCTTCTGAACTCAAATATAAGGGATAAAAGTGTATGCTTTTTAGGAAAACATATTTTTAAAGTCAGGGCTCCAGGAATTCAAGTCTGGCCTTGAACCAGCTGTATATCCAAAGATGACCTTAAATTTCTGAACCTCCTGCATCCACTTCTAGGGTAGTAAAACTACTACTATGGACTACTATGCTTGGTTAATGAAGTACTGGACGTTGAATTTGAGGATTTTAGTATATATTATACTCTGAGTACTAAGCTTCATTCCCAGGCTTATTATTTGTGTCTGTGGAATGACTTTTGTGAAACATTTATTTTTCCATGTTACAACACACACCAAAAAAATATCAAAATCACTTAGTTTCTAGCTAGCTTTCATCACACAAATTCAGAATTTTTCACACCAGGTTTTATTTCAAATGGAATAAAGTAAACCATGTTTTATCAGAAAATAATGATTAACTTCAGTTCCCTGTGCTTGGCAAATGCAGTTGATGAATATAAATAAGTAGAAAAGTATAAACCTATTTATTTTATGTCTTGAAGAAAGTAATGTATTCTACATGGTGCTATTTTCAAGGTGATCTCAGATAATTAAAAAGAAAAATGACAACAAAACTCCAAAGACTGGAAGCTTAACTTGATCCTTCAAAGACACAAAATATATGATTAAATAACCACTCAGCCTTTCAATGTCTTGGGACTGTATCTGCCTTTCAAAGTATTACTGATGTTCATGGGAAAAATAGAAATTCATCAATGCATCCTAGGTGGTCAGGACCATCCATAAAGCATATGAACTTATTCGCACTGTTAAATAATGAGAATTTAAGCTGACACCAAAAAGAAAAACGCACAGGCTCAAGGAAGCAAAGACAGTGGAGCAAACTTTTGAAATGTTATTATGAAATTTAATGTTATTCTTTTCATAATTGTTATGATTTTGTTTTGTGAAATCATAAATTTTTCTTTTTATAAGCTCATTTTATTTTATTTTATGTTTTACTATTTCTGAAACTTATAGTAAGCATAACCTCATTTATGGATATATTTGCATATGCATGTCTATATATACTCATATTTATATCTATTTTTCCTTGTTGACTAATCATAAGATGTATGAAAGTATATGTTTTATCAAGGTTTCACCTATATGCAATAGTTTATATACACTATATTTAATGTAAGATAAAGTATACATTATGTGATACATTTAAATTATTATGTGATACATAATGTGCACTAGGACAGACTACATTATAAATAATATGCTGTGTATTGCAGGTAAAATAACAATGTCTTTTTATATGCAACAAAGTAAAGCAGAAAGATGACATTGTTTAAATAAAATGTATCCTACCTGTGGATATTTGCTTTCCCAGTGTCCCTGTGTGTTCTTTGAATTTTTATCAAAACCATTGGATTAAGCCAGGTGTTGTTGCATGCCTGTAGTATCAGCATATGGAAGGAATAGGCAGGAAGATTGTGGGATCAAGTACACCTTGAGCTACTAAAAGAACCTGTCTCTAAAATTCTCGCCATGCAAAACAAAACAAATAACTAGTTAGAATAAAGACTTGGGTATAGGAACCAAGCTGTAAAGCTACTAGAAGAAAATATCAGGGGAAACATATAGAACACTGAATAATCTAAATTTTCACACCCTGTTTTATTTTAAAAGGAATAAAGTAAACCATTCTTTATCAGAAACAAAGATTAATTTTTTGGCGGAATAGAAAGAAAAAATTGCCAGTAAAAACAAAAATAAAACAAAACCATAAAAACACCTTTAGATTTAAATGTTCTTACTCCTCTAAAATGTAAACCAATAGTGTAGATTGAGTGATCCATCCACAATGTATTCATACTCGTATTTAATTTTAGGATTAATTTAAATTTAATTTATTTGTGTATTTGTGCATGTCAATGAGTATATGCACACATTGGTGTGTAGGTACCTGCAGAGACCAGGAGAAGGCATAGGATTTCATGGAACTGGAGCTGCAGGCAATTTTGAGGAATGAAATTAATCAAACACAATAAATATGGAAAAATGGACTGTAAGGATAATATTGCTATAACAGCCATTGTATTTAAAATGAGTTACAGATTCAATGCAATTACTATTAAAATAGCAACAAAATTCTTCAACGAACTATATATATATATGTATATATATACATGTTATGCATTCAACTGTATACACACACACACACACACACACATACACATATACTGCACAGGAGACCATGAAAACCCAAAGCGATCTTTTTTTAAAAAATACTTTTCATTATTTCTTTGAGAATTTCACCTGTACTTTGATCATACTCATCCTCTCCCCCCTGAACCATTCATTCCCAGACTACTCTCTCTTCTCTTTCAACCCAGTCTTATATCTATTTCCCCCAATAAGGCCAATTTCAGCACTTTACATCTGAGAGTGGTTGACTTGTTGGGGACTTCACTCTTATTTAAAACTGACCCCCCCTCCCCTTTCCCAGCAGCTAGCAGTGTCCAGTATCTCCTCAACTACAGGTGGTATTTGTGCCCAATTCCTCTCTCCAGGCTGGGAGTTTGTCTGGCTTGAGTTTTTACAAGCTTTGTGCATGCTGTCAAAAAACACTCTGAGTTGATATCTGCAGCTGCCCTGTTGTGTGGTTTCGACGCTTTTTCTTGGTAATCATCTACCATCTCTGACTCTCATATCCTTATATTCTCCTATCCCACAAAGATCCCTGAGACTTGAGAGGAAATATGGTACAATTAGTATTCTTCAGTTCTTATTTTCAACACCTTCGCCAGATGTGGGTCTCTGTGCTAATCATAATCTACTGCAAATAGAAGCTTCTCTGATGAGTATTGAAAAATACATTAATCTGTGAGTATAACAAAAACTATAATATCAGGAGTAGGAATAGTAGTGTATCCACTTAAAAGATTAATAACAGTATGTTCTCTTCTAGGGCGTATAACCTAAGTAGCCATAAGTTCTTGATGTAATAATAGCTGTGAGTTTTCTCTTGTAGAATGGGAGTTAAATGCAATCAGAAAGTAATTGTTTACTCCCACGAAGTCTATGACGCTACTGTACCAGTGGGGATGTCTTGCCAGCCCAGTGATTACTGTCGCTTACACAGTTCACACGTGGGTGTGACTGGTGGTCACTTCTCTCCTCTAGTGGTGTACATAGCACCATTTAGCACCATGAAAGCTAGCCAGCAGGGAGGAAGCTTTCAGTCAGCACCAGTTTTATTTTTCCCTGTCTTGTGGCTAACGTATGTGTGGTCTTCAGCAATAGGGCCTTTCTGTCAAGTTCTGTAGAGTAACCGAGAGCACTGGCAATAGCCTGTAATGTTTGAGTGCCTACAGGACCTTCCTGCCAACAATTCCAAAAGAAGTAACACATGCTTGGCACTTTCTTTCTCCTCCCTTTCAATCTACCGCCATCTTCAGACAGATATCAATTAAACAGAATCGAGAAATGTGCTTTCTTACAGGTTTTACTATAATTATGCCGTCAACAGTCTCTTTGAAATGGATTTTCACTGGCCACACCTCCCTGAGTGTCAATTGTTTGACCTTTAATTGACCTCTTGCAAACTCTGCTTAAGGAATTTACTTACTTACTGAGGTTTTCTTTCATGAGAGAGTTGTAGTTTAGCCTGATTATTCTTAGGGGAGACAAACTTATTTGTTTTCAGAGCATCCTTTAGACCAACATATCCTTGAAATGTCTAAGTGTACTTCAGTCAGTATATTTTCTCCCTGTTCATTGTTCTGTCTGCTAGAAACTCTGTCTTTAGTATTCTACAGGAATGCTGCCATCCCACGGTATGACCACACATGCACTAACCATTACCTATAAATAAATGCCTCATTCCTTCACAAGTCTCTCTCAATATCCTTATGTGCTGTGTAAGTGCAACGAAGAGCTTATTCGAAGAGCTTAAGCAAGGAGCTGGGTGTCGGTCTATGCTTGTATGTCCTTCATCCCTTTGTTCTTTCAGAGTTTGAATCTTTTTGTCTCTGGAAGATAACACATACTACATTCTCCCCAGTGGCCCTAGGCAATAATAATATAATTTAATGTCTTTGTAATTGATTCACAGTTATCTATAATTTGCACAAGTCCTAGATTTCTTATTTTAAAAAAAAGATTTATTTACAGAATGAGAATTACATTATAATATTCCTTTGATACTTTCTGGGAAATTATAGGATATTTTAGTAACAACTTTTCCTCCACTACTATACAGGTGGTTTTCTTATTTTAAATAAGATGTTCAATTATCCATGGCTTTTAGTTTGGGCCTTTTAAAAATTATGGTAAGATAGTGTAAAACACACAAAAAGATGAATAAACATGTAATTGCAGTGATTTAACTCACAAAATATCTCTGCTATCAATATTTTTCTGTTAAGTCATTTTCTTTCAAATTTAAATAGTCAAACAGAAGTTCAGAAGTATTCCAATTTATGAACGTATTTAGTTTCTGACCCAAAAGGATAGTACATTTCTAACATTTTTATACATTTTCACACTTTAATTTTTTCTCATTTGGTGTATGTGACTTGTTTTATTCTTTTTTTAATATCCAAACTTATTTTTCTATTTGCATGTATTTATTATATCTCTTCTATCATTCAACACTATTCTTTTTACTGAAATAAAGTATAGTTTGAGTAAGTTAAGAGAAAAGCATTCATAACCAACAATATTTTTCATGTGCTCAGATCTTCTTAGAGGTAACCAGACACAACTATTTTCTTCTGAAATTTAAGTTGTAGCTATGTTTTCTTGCATTCCATAGAAAACAGCCTGACATATTAGAGCTTTAACAAAATGGTGACTAGCTGAAGGGCATTCAAAAACTGCAAACATATTTGTGTTTGAAATCAAATAGACGTATTTTACTATCAGATTAAATATTTCCCCTTCATGATTATTATCTAAGGTATTTTGGCAGGAAGAACTTATATTGTGTTTATTAGAGTAAATATTGTTGATTATATCTGGTATTCTTCAACCTGTAAAATAAGGGAGACAAAAAAATGCCTTCCAGGGGCTTGGACCTGCCTAGGCTCAGTGTGCCAGGCTCTGCTGACTCCCCATGGGAGACCTTGATTTGGGGGATATGGGGATGTGGGGTGGCTTGGAAGGGAGGGCTGGGAGATGGGAGGAGGGAGGAGGGAGGAGGTGCGATCTGTGGGTGGTAGGTAGCGTGAGTAGAAAATTTCTTAATAAAGAAAAATGGGAAAAAATGAAAAGAAAATGCCTTCCAAATGTAGTTTTGAAAAAAGAGTTCTTCTTTTTTCTTTTTTAAATGCCATACTTAGTAAAATTTTATCCTTGAAACAAAGGAGACATATTTTCTCAGACAAACAAAAATTGAATTGGTCCTTAGTAGAGCCTTTGGGGAAAAAGCAGCTTTCTCTGGTAACTCAACTGCCGGACTGGTCAGAGATGGTGGCCTCATTCAGCGAAGTTGCAGTCACCGTAGTATGATGTGTTCATTTTAAATGTGGCCATGCCAGAACCTGGAGTCATCTGATCACCAAGCCTCAATTGAGGGAGTGTTTATATTCAGCTCGGGCTGTGGGCTTGTCTGTGGGACGTTGTCTTTATTGCTGTAGTGATTTGAAATAGAATGGCCCCCATAGACTCGTGTGTTTGAATGTTTGGCCATAGGGAGTGGCACTATTAGGAGGTGTGGCCTTGTTAGAGTAGGTGTGGCCTTGTTGGAGGAGGTGTGTCACTTAGGGGTGGGCTTTGAGGTCTCAGAAGTTCAAGCCATACCCAGTGTGGCATTCTTTTCCTGCTGCCCTGCTGATCTGGATGTAGAACTCTCAGCACCATGTCTGCCTACACCCTGCCATGTCCCATCAAGATAAGGACGAAACCTCTGAAACTGTAGGCCACCCCAATTAAATGTTTTCCTTTCTAAGAGTTGCTGTTGGTCATGGTGTTTCTTCACAGCAATAGAAATCCTTAATTGCCAATAGAAACACCAATTGCCTTAATTCATATGGGAAAACCCAACCCAAATTCAGGCAGCACCTTTTGAAGGCAGCCCAACTATAGAAGGACAGGGACAAAAGATGATTGGCTTTTCAGCCTTGTATGGAAGGCCTGGAGGTTTCTGGAGAGCCACTCTAGTCTGTGTTAAAAGCCCAGAAAAGTTAATTCTGACATCAAAGAATTCATCAGCAGTAAATTAACTCGATATTGATAAGAAAAGAGTTCTTTTAGAAATCATTAATAATAATTTACTTCAGAAAGCAATGTTTGTAAGGCTTTTGATGAAAAATAATAGTTTTCCACAAGGTTGGGAGGATCGCGCAGAAGGGCCTATGGCAAGCCAAAGAGAATTCTTACAGCAGTAGGTTTTAGCTCCATAAATAGGTACATGTTCTGCATACAAAATGTGGTTGATCAACTGTCTCACTTATCCAGAGGGCCTGATCCAGTTGGGGACTCCTCAGCTATTGGTTCATAGTTCATGTGTTTCCATTCGTTTGGCTATTTGTCCCTGTGCTTTATCCAACCTTGGTCTCAACAATTCTCGCTCATACAAACCCTCCTCTTTCTCGCCAATTGGACTCCAGGAGCTCCACCTGGGGCCTGGCCGTGGATCACTGCATTAGCTTGATCTGTTTGGGAGGCATCCAGGCAGTGGGACCGGGTCCTATACTCAGTGCATGAGTTGGCTGTTTGAAACCTGGGGCTTATACAGGGACACTTGTCTCAGCCTGGGAGGAGGGGACTGGACCTGCCTGGAATGAATCTACCAGCTTGAACTCAATCCTCAGGGGAGTCTTTGCCCTGGAGGAGATGGGAATGGAGGGTGGGCTGGGGGAAGGCGGGGTGGGGGTGAGGATGGGGGGGGGGGGGGGGGGGAGAGCAAGGGAATCCGTGGCTGATATGTAAAATTAAATTAAATTATAAAATAAAAAATGTGGTTGAATACTTATAAAATGTTAGATTAATAATTACCATGAAATTGTGATTTCTGCATTATGTTGCCACATTTGACGTAACCCACAGTGCTTTAAAATAAAAATAACTATGTGTTTAAAGAAAGTTATGAAATGTATATTTACTACGGAAATACTAATTATGAAATTGAAGTCATGTAAAGGGTTATCACCAGTGATAATATCATTTTAAGATATTTTTAATTCAAGAGAAACTGTTATAACACAATTTTTTAAAAAGAAATTACTCCATAGCTCAAGTATATAAGAACATTTGACATAATTGTATAAAGGTTCACAAATTTTTAAATTCAGAAATGGTAAAGTAGATCTTTATTGGACATATTCTCTAAAAATGTTTCAAGAAAAAGATGTTGGATTTTATGTAAGCTATTCTTCAGCTCAGTATTGCTTGTTTAAAAATTTAAAAATTGTTTCATATAGATTCTAGAGTTAAACACACTATACATGGACAATGTGTGTAGCTAAGTTTCTCATTTTGAAACCATCTAGCAAACAGAATGAAAAAGATGAAGATTCAAATTTTGCCTTGTTTGAAAAACATGTACATATTATTCATATATTAAGTAGAATGTATTGCTTGATTCTGCAATTTTGAACAAATTACTTTCCATTTCTTATTAATAATATTCTTTTTATCATATTTTTGTGAAAAGAATGTCTCTATTAATTTATTAACAATGTATGAAAATACTAGTATATGTAACACAAGATGCCTTGATATTTTTATTGTTGACTATGATATTTTTATACCTTGACTATGAAAAGTTGCCAGTATGAATTGAGTTAGAGAAAGAATTCAGTCTGTGAGAGCAGTTCTGGAAACAATGAAGAATTTATAAGTTGCAAAGCTCTTATGATCACATTTTCATTTAAATAGAGGAAAGTGAGTATAATTAGCAAATCAATCTTGTGATGTTTGATTAGTAGGTTCCCTGAGAGACAACATAAAGAGATTAGAAGATTTCAAACAGCCTCAGAATGTTACTGACAATAAAAACACATTCATCTTGACTTCAACATAATGAATAAGGACAATTAACAATCACTAATTATTTCTGTTTTGATGTAACAGGAAGGACACTACACATCTGTCTGATGTTGCTCAAAATGTTTAACCTGAATATGATTTGAAAAACAATAAATGTCCATTTTATCTTAATTGTGTGGTGAAATATATTAAAACTGAAAATTATATAGCTAACCTAGATTCAATATTAATAATGATAACTATAATTAGTAAAAAAAAGTCAACATCTTAAGAGACTTTCATAATATTTAGGTACAATTTAAAATTAAAAGAGGCTTTTAAAAGGCTAGAAAGTAGGCTTAGTGATTAAGACCATCTACAGCTCTTGTGGAGGACCCCAAAATTCATTTTCCAGCACCCACATTGGGTTGACTATGTAACTCTAGCTCTAGAAAACCAGATACTCTGTTTTGGATCTTATGAGGTCCTGCAGTCACATTGACTCATTGAAACATACACATATATACCCAATTTAAAAGTCAAAGAAAAAACAAAACAAAACAAAGTAAAAAAAAAATAAATAAATAAACGGGGACTGGAGAGAAGGCCTAGCTGTTGAGAGTACTTGTTGCTCACACAGTGACCTGATGACCTGGATTCTGTCCTTAGTACCCACACAGTGGCTCACAGCTGCCCTCAAACCCAGTTCCTAGCCATCTGTCCCTCCTCTGTCTTCTTTGGGAAATGATACATAGATGTTACATTTACAGAGCAGCAGGCACTAACATACACACTTTAAAATAAATATTTAAACACTATTAAAAATTCTTTAAATGAAAGCTATTTTAGAGATATCCTCATGTACCTACAGAAATAAATTTAAAAAAATAGAGGTAATTTTTAGAACTCAAAGGAAATTTGAATCCCTGGAAGTATTTGCTACTTTAAATAAAACCATGTGCTCTTTTGATCAGAATTGTGAAAGAAATCGGTTTTCAGAAGATAGATGTAATAAAGAACAGGTTTCCAAGTTCATGGGAACTCATGAATTTTAGAAGGACTGCTGTGGAGCCTGCATGGGACTAGATTGGGTCATCTGCATACGGGAGACAGTTGTGTAGCTTAGTCTGCTTAAGGGGTCACTGGCACTGGGATCAGGATCTATCCCTGGTGCAGGAGCTGTTTTTTGGGGGCCCATTACCTATGATGAGACAGCTTGCTCAGCCTTGATGTAGTTGAGAGGAGCTTGGTCCTGACTCACCTGAAAGTACCATGCTTTGCTGACTCCCCATGGGAGGCCTTACCCTTTCAGAGGACGGATGTGGGTGTGTGTGGGGGAGAAGGCTAGAGGGGAGCAGGAGGAGGGATGAGAGAGGGATCTGTGGTTGGTATATAAAATGAATTAAAAATTCTTAAATTAAAAAAATAAAAGTACAAGTTTGAAGGTTAGTACGTGTGTACTTTTAGGTCATTTGTCAAAAAATTCATGCAAGGAGAAGAAAAAAACAAAGAAACCTATAACATATTAAAGAAAAATTAATGGACCCGAGTAGTAATTTTGAGTTGTTAATTGTAATTTATTATAAATTTTAATATTATTTTTTAGCTTGTATGAAAAAAGTTGAGAACCATTTCATTCACTATGCATAATTCAAGACATCTATTGTAATAAAAAGTCTTTTTCTCAATGAAAAAGAAATCAGTACATCTTTCATTTTCAAGAAAAATTACATTAAGATCCAATTAAAAATCGTGTTTTAGAATATGCCCTAATCTTCTAAAAATACAATGTAATTAAATTTTAATCCAAGTTTTAGTATTTTAATTATCTAATTTATAATTATAAAATGAAGAAGGCTGGCTTATGAAGAAATTAATGTGGGTTTTGGAAAAGAAAATGTGAAGGTAAAATATAGTCTATCGATCACTCTATAATCATGTCCTTGGGAAGTGCAAAAGAGGTCTATAGAATTAAGTATTTTTACATGAATAAAATGAAATCTTCATGGATATAAAGTTGCCAGTATGAACGTATTTTTGTTTCAGTCTTTATCAGTACTCTTTTGCATAGTTCAGATTTATTACAGAAAATTAGTTTACTGGCCTATGCTCTTAAAACAGTGTGAAGAGTTTATTTTTGGTAAATTTGCATATTTCTTTCCATAGTTGCTTTGAGATGTTAACTACAGTAAACCTTTACCTAGTCATATGAGGCATGAGAAACTATATAAACTATTGCTGTTGACCTTGGTTACCTCTCAGATGTTGAAGGTAATGGCCTATTGCTGAAGAGACCTCACACTTTGGACAGACACCTTGAAAGATTTGAAATATCTGGTCTGGGTCTCACCTGACAGCCCCTTTCCTGCTGGTCTAGCTTTCACAGAGTCAGAATGTTCTGTGCAAAGTGCCAAAGGGAGAAAGCAATCACTAATCAATCCAGTTGTGATGCTAAAGAAGGAAGAGGCGGGGTTGAGGATTTAGCTCAGTGGTAGAGTGCTTGCCTAGCAAGCACAAGGCCCTGGGTTCGGTTCTCAGCTCTGGAAAAAAAAATAACAAAAAGGAAGGAAGAGGGAAAGCATACTGGGTCCCACCTATAAAATAAAATAAAATAAAATGAAATAAAATAAAACAAAACAAAAATGCAGGCAAGGAATGATGGTTGATAGAGGTTCATCCCAAGGATGAAACCCCTAATTGGTTACTCAATACAAACTGGCCAGTCCTGAAATCATATACACATGAGCAATAATAGAAAAATAGTCTTAACACATTGTATCTATATAATTATACCTATAATTAAAGAAAAAGAGGGCATCAATTTGAGAAGGGGTGAGGGGCCATGTAATGGGTCAGAGGCAGGGACATGGGAGAGGTTGGAAGGAGAGGGAAAAGGAAGTGATGTAATTATATTTTAATTAAGATTAAATGATTAGAAATGTTTCCACCATTGTCAATAAATTCATCCTTAAATCATTCTAGTAACTTTCAGAGAGAGTAAATATCTCCCAGATGGATACTAAAATTAATCTTTCTTAGGCTGAGTTTCATCCATATTCTTATGTGACATGTTTTTCATGTCATATTATATCTAAGGATTCTTTAATATTCCATATCAAATAATACTTTCCTCTTGTATTTAAAATAAGATCCAAATTTTTTTTTATACTTAACATTTTATGTTTGCTAGGATTTCCAAAGCCATTCTGGTTAGAAAGAATGATTGTAAAAGTATTTTCCTTTCATTAATATTACAATAAGCCTTTAAATGTTTGCCATTAATTCTATTTTTTTCTGTATTCTTTATCAGATCAAAATATCTTCCCATCACTAAATTGTCAGACAGTAAGAAACTTTTGCCAGGAAATAAGGTGTATTTCTTCTGTATGCTCTTCTAGATTTGACATACTAACAATCAGGCTTTATTTTCTACTTCTATTTCATAGAAGAGAGTCTTCTGGTACTTTACTGCTTATCATTGTTCTGATAAATATTGATGTAAATTTTATTCAGCTCTTAGTTAAAGCCCTGGCAAACACTCTGTTTTGCTGTTACTGGCAGTACTTGGTATACTATTAACACTACATTTCCCTTTTAATGTTTATAAGGGTGGTTTGTAGGTGAATTCATATGAACTCCATTTTTATATTTCTAAGGTCATTTAATAACTCATTAATATTTCTTAATTAGACAAGTGAAAGTGTCTGTGTCCTATTATGTCAGGTTTGCTGAATTCATTCATCTTACTTTCTCCACACATCTTTGTATTTATCTCATTGTGATTTTGAATGTTACCTTCTCAATGTTCATATTATCCCTTTTAAAAATAAGTGATGAAATATCGAATTGTGAAATATTTTAAGGAATACTATTTATATGTAATGTACTTGCATTTTGTTTATTTTTTACATTCCTAAACATTTTTCTTTAATCTTTCCATGGTATAAATGTAAGATGAATTGCTGATAAATTATTAATTTAAAAAAAAAACCCAGAGTCAGATATTGGGGTCAAAATTGAGAGAGCAGAGAGCAGAAAGAAGCCAGCCACATTCTTAGAGCTAGCAAATCCTCAGCCAAAGAGAAAGCTACTTCCTATACACTCACGCCAACATCCTTTCTGTCCCCTGTCATCTTACTTCCTCTTTCCACCCAGCTACATTATTTCCTCTATTCTTTCTGGCTCTATCACTTCCTGTCTGTCTGTATAGAGCTCCAGACCTCTATGATTAACTAGTGCTGGGAATTAAAGGCATGTGCCACCATGCCTGGCTCTGTTCCCAGTGTGGCCTTGAACTCACAGAGATCCGGATGAATCTCTGCTTCCTAAATGCTAGAATTAAAGGCGTGTACTACTACTGCCTGACTTCTATGTTTAATACAATGGCTGACTTTTTACTCTGATCCCCAGATAAGCTTTATTGGGGTGTACAAATAAAATATCACCACATATATATTTGTGTCCTTTTCTTAGTATGGATTAGGAGAAATTTCAAGTACTTTATGGCCTATTGTCATTAGGTGTGTTAGTCTGAAGCTGAACATTTACTCTGAGCATGCTGACTTTGTTATGTGATAAAACAACATAAACAAAAATAACTATCAGAAGAGTGTACTTTACCATATTTTAGAGGGAGAGCCATAATTTGGGTCTAGGCATTGAAGAGGTAGCTGGAGCAGAATGTTGAGAGATTACATCTTCAACTGCAAACACAAATCAGAAAAAAGCAATGTGGAAGTAGAAGGAAACGCTAAACTCACAAAGCCAGCCTCCAGTGATGTACCTCCTTCTGAAAGGCTCTGTGAACTAAAGGCTGGGTACCCTTCTAAACAGTGTCACCAACTAGGGACCATTTAATTACACGTTCAAGTCTATGGGAGACGTTGCTCATTCCTACCACCACTTGAACGTGCACTTGATCACATTAGCACTATATGTTATAAAATATCTGTACTTCTTTACGTCTGGTAATACTTGTTACATTAAAATCTAATTTCAGCAAGTTAGAAATTTTGTAATAGTAAGCTCCTGGAATGCAAGCTATTCTTTATGTCTTAAATTAGACTCATATTTTTTGAGGATAGTGATATTTATGCTTATAACTAAACTGAATTATTTAAGAATAATAATTTTGTTAGATAACATATACTCAATATAAGTGCTATTATTGCTAATTTTATGTGTACCTCATTATGCATTTTTCTATTTGAATCATTAATTTTATTTTGCTGTCTTCTTTCAAAAATGTTTTAATTAATCTATATTCTGTTTAATAATGAAATATATTGATATTATTCAATTATTGGAGTCCAAACAACATAGAGTTGCTTTAAAATGATTTTCTCTTGTGTATAACAGGGATCTAATTTTTCAATGAATATTTAAAATTTTTTTAGATTTCCACTGTTATTTTCATAGCCAATATTTAAACTCATCTAATGGTTGCTTGTCTTTTAAGTATTTATCATTTTCTTTTAAATTTTATGTTTCTACATTGGATTTTTTCTATGTGTCTAGTTTACTGTTTTTTTTTAGTATGTTTTGTGGAGCATGTACATGATTTGCAACAGAAGTTTCTCTTTAACTAAAAATATTTTTTCACTTTAATTGGATAATTCTAATCTATTTGTCTAGTTATCAAAAAAACCCAACAAATATGTCACTTTGTATTTTTGGAATCTTCTAGTATCATGAAGGGTCTGAAATTCAAGTGCTTAGTTTTGAGGCAAGGAAAAAATAAGTGTCAATGTGCTAGAGGAGTAAAGGCTCACAATGTTCCCACTAGCTTCTCGTGATGAAGTGTGTATATCCTAAGGGTTGAGAAGAATCAACAATAACCATAAAGAGGAAAAGAAAAAAAAAAGTGTGATACCTGTCAAATGAAACAAAACCCCTGAGGCTAAAAGTATTTTAAATGGTAGACAGAAAATTGAGACAGCTGTAAATTCCAAACACTGAGTAAATTTTTCTTTCCTATGAATTTATCTTGTATTATATGGTTAGAGGGTGTGTTTTGTTTATTTATTTGTTTCATGATTTATTATTTGTTTTAATTAGCATGTGAAGTATTAAATTTCATGGTGACGTTTCCATAGAAAATGGTTTTTCTTAGTTTTGTATTGTTCCCTCTCCTCCAACAATCCTTGCGCCCTTCAACCCCAATGACTTTCTCTCTGCTTTAATGTCACATGTGGTCTATTATTCTTGCTCTTTGTCACAATAACTCTTTTATTACAAATAACAAATTGCCATTGTGCTGAGAAAGGCGGCAACTGTGAGAATTAGGGTTTTCAACAGTTTAGAGAGTCCTCTGTACCTTCCTCAGAGGAAAACCACCAGGGCCTTCATCTGTGAAGATTTGAGACTGACCATTCGCAGATGTCAGGAGAATGAAATGAGAGGATTGCTATTCCGACACTGATCTTGGGTGCATAACACCTTCTCTCAAAAATCTAAGAGGGAGAAGAAGAGAAAGAAAAAGAGGAAAAGAGAAGGAGAGAAAGAGAGAATGAAGGAGGAAGAAGAGAATGAGAGGAAAGAAAAGAAGCATATTAATTTTAGTCATGTATGTCCTTCCCAATTCGTTTTTGACATCCTGATATGGAAACCTAGCAAACTAATTTGTGGAAAAAGAGAGGATGGGATTGAAGAAATATTTGGAAAAATAATGATT
Source organism: Peromyscus nudipes (assembly GCA_902168325.1). Taxonomy (NCBI): domain Eukaryota; kingdom Metazoa; phylum Chordata; class Mammalia; order Rodentia; family Cricetidae; genus Peromyscus; species Peromyscus nudipes. The sequence goes on along the minus strand of CABHPH010107274.1, from coordinate 85,776 downwards.
TAATTATTTTTTAAATGATTAGAAAAAATAGCTAAGATTTAAATCAATGATGATGGTGAATGCTGGTGTGGATGTGAAGCTATTGCACATTGGATTGTTTCCTGATGTTTTTCTTCATATTGTTGTTGCTTTTATAACGGAAGGCCACACAATTATTAAATATTTATTTATTTTTATTATATATATGTGTATATATATATATGATTTTTTTTGCCTGAATCTATGTTTGTACACCAAATGCATGCAATGCCCAAGGAGGCCAGTAGAGTGTGTCTGAAGAATTACAGCGGTTGTTATCCACCATATGGTTTTAGGGAAATGAGCCCAAATCCTCTGCAAGAGCAATAAGCACTCTTAGCCATTAAATCATCTCTGTAGTCTTAAGGCTACTGATATTTGTATTTACTTTTCTCCTCTTCAACTTTGCTGAATGTATTTATCAATGGTAGGAGTTTTGTGGTATAGTCTTTAACACCTTTTATATATAGAAGGATATAACTTGCAAGTAAGTGTAGAGGTTCATCAAAATCTAAAAATAGATCTACCATATGATACAGCTATACCATTACTGGGTATACTCCCAAATGCTTCTGCATCATATTACTGAATTACTTGGTCATTCATATCCACTGCTGCTATATTAACAATAACCAAGATGTGGAAACAACTTAGAGGAATGGATATAAAAATTAAGTAGTTGTTAGGAAAAATAAAATCATGAAATTCACACCGCGTTTCCATTAGTTTGACTGGCTGTCTCTGTACATGTTCCCATCATGATCTCAATGTCCCCTTGCTCCACCTCCCCTACCTGGTGCATGAGCTGGCTTTTTGGAGCCCAGTGCCTATGGTGGGGACACTTTGCACATCTTTGGTGTAGCGGGGAGGGGCTTGGACCTGCCTCAACTGAATGTACCAGGTTTTGCTGACTCCCCATGGGAGGCATTGCCTTGGCGGAGGTGGGAATGAGAATGGGGGGTGGGTTGGGGAGGAAGGCTGGGGGGTGGTGTGGGGGGGAAATCTGTGGTTGGTATGTAACATGAATAGGAAACTTCTTAATAATAAAAATTTAATAAAATAAAATAAAATCACAAAAAATTAAAAGAAAAAAAAGAAATTCACAGAGCTCTAGATGTTTCTGAAAAGAAGCACCCTAAGGTAGCCCAGACATAATAAGAAAATCACAACATATTTTCTCTCATTTTTAAGAATTATCTTAAAATTTTTGAAGTGTGACTTTCACCAGGAATACCAATAAAGGCTGGGGGGGGGGTCAATAAATTGCTATGGATGGGGTGGGGATTTCAAGGTAACTGAGATCTAATGTAGGGATATAAAGGGTGAAAGGGGGATAATAACACAGATAGGATTTAATAGGGTGGGGCATGGGAAGTCAAGACAGTAGAGGCAGTATAGGAATGGATAACTGTTACTGAAGGCCTTTTGAAAAGTCGGATGGAAAGCTGTAACTGTAGACTTTTAGTAAAATACCATATATGTATAACTTATTTTTATTAAATATTACACATACACATATCTCTATCTACATCTCTATCTCTTCCTATATATATGTAGAGAGAGAGAGAGAGAGTCTAAATGGAGATAAACTATGATGCAAAGAAAATGCCCCCTCCAGACAACATGTGCTTTTAAGTAAAAACCTTGGGACCAGGAATTTATGGCCTAGTTTTGAGTTTTTGGCCATTGTGGTCTAATCAATGCCCAAATGCTACAGGCTATTGCTATTGCTCCTTGTCGCCTTCCATAACATATTGATAAAGACCCTAATGAGCACATTGTTAAGTCATAAAACAAAGAGTTCCAGCTAGTACTGACCTAGAAGTCTCTTCCCTGATTTGTAGATTTCATAATGCTGGAGGTGCTTCACACTACAAGAGGGTCATAAATCTTATCCAGCTACTAAAATAATGTCTGTCTTGGTCCACTATACTCACTGGTGTAATAGTGGCATGAATGTTATGTGAATATCAAACTACTTTTTCAATGTGTTTAAGGCCTGATATGTGATGGAACTCATATCTGGTACTATTGTGTGTGGTGGTATTGTGTTCCCCAATATATCGTACATCCTAATAAATTTATCTGGGGTCAGAGAACAGAACAGTCACTAGACAGACATAGAGGCCAGAAAATGGTGGCACTCACACCTTTACTTCTAGCCTTCTGGAGGCAGAGATCCATCTGCATCTCTGTGAGTTCAAAGCCACACTGGAAACAGCCAGGCATGGTGACTCATGCCTTTAATCTCAGGAAGTGATGTCAGAAAGCAGAAAGGTATATAAGGCATGAAAACCAGGAATTAGGCTGGTTAAGCTTTTAAGCTTTTGAGCAGCACAGTTTCCTTGAGATCTATTCAGGTGAGGACACAGAGGCTTCCAGTCTGAGGAAACAGGATCAGCTGAGAAGTTGGCCAGGTGAGGTTAGCTGTGGCCTGTTCTGCTTCTCTGATCTTCTAGCATTCACCCCTATGAATGGCCTTGGGTTTGTTTTTATTAATAAGAACTTTTAAGATTCATGCTACAATTGGGGTAGCTAAAATTGTGTCCACATATTTCAGAGAGCCCATAGGTGAACAACTACTACCATTATTCTGCCAAAGGGACACAGTATTAAATCTGTCCATGATGACAACTCTATACCCAAAGATAGTGCATCTGTCAACACTCACCAGAGCAGCTTCTTCAGGAGTTGATGGTTATCGTAGAGATTCACAACTGATCAACATACAGAGAATAAGATATTGTAGAGTGATCAGAGTTCAGGCTCAAATGAAACATCTATATCATACTGATATACCACATAGGCTCAAAAATCATCGCATAGGTTGGGAAGAAAGATTTCAGAGGTGGTTACTAACTACAAGGAAAAAGTGTTTTCTATATAGGACAGGACAGCTGCATTGATGAACACATAGCAATAGTAACAGTATGTACAAAACCTGCACAAGCTCAAGCCATGCAAAACCTCAGCATGAGGTGTATGTAGGAGGTCGGCATGGTCTCACCCCTAACTGAGGAACTATTTTCAACTGATAGCTTCTGAAACAGTGAGAGTCAGTTTTCTTTAAAGCTATGACCTCTGGTGGGTCAAGGAGTTCTTGTGACAATTCCCACACCCAGTATTTGTCCACAAAAATTGGACTTGATGTGTTGAAAAGAAAAAAAAAAGGACACAGAGTTGGGTAGATGGGACAGGAGATGAAAAAGAAATGGTAGAGAGGATGAATATGATAAAAATAATTATCTGAAATTCTTAAAGTGATAAAACATTACTTAAAAGTAGATAAAAATAGAATATATTGAAAAGTTTGTTGTCATGATTTAGTCAGTTTTTCCACATAAAGTAACTATTTCTGCATATGTGATAGTTTAAGTGAACAATAAAGTTATTATGGATTATGTATAGCAATAAACATTGCTTAAAGATCACACTAAGCATAGTGAGACAGACATCAATGACACACTATCTTTGTCAACTAGGTAACTTTATTATAGTGTATACTATGTTCTCTGAAGAATGTCAATAACAATTATTTACTCTCCAGAATTGTAATTTACTCAAAACCTACATGGTTTCATTGTGCAGCTATGAATAGTTGCTTTACAAAGTTGATTGAGTAATTTTTTTTTTTGAGACAGGGTTTCTCTGTGTAGTTTTGGTGCCTGTCCTGGATCTTGCTCTGTCGCCCAGGCTGGCCTCAGAGATCTGCCTGGCTCTGCCTCCCTGAGTGCCAGGAATTAACGGCGTGTGCCACTGCCGCGTGGCTGATTGAGTAATTTTTTAATGATATTAAAATTATTCAAAACTAGGAGTACAGTTCAAAGAAAAAAATTAAAGAAGTTTAGGAATAGAAACAACTTCATCGATGTTCCCCCATCTCTAGGCTGCTTCTTCACTCTCTTGACAGTCTTCTATGCTGTACAGAAATCTTCCTTTTAGTTGTTGTCATTGTTTTAGGTGGTCCTGTTTTGCAATGACTTCTTAATTACTGTGTTTCTGGGCCCCTAGTCAGAACCCTGTTTCCCGTGCATACAATTTGAGGTGCATTGCTTGCTTTTTCCTGTACAGTACACTCTTCATTGCCAACTAGACCAGATTTAGAATCCACTAAAACAGGAGTTGATGGGGCTTTTTTTTAAATTATTTTTTAGTTTTATCTTCTGAAGGGGTTGACTCACACTAAATGTGAGTGACACATTCTGGTAGCAGCATGGATGAGTAACATGAAAGAAGGAAATTTGCATCTGCCTTCTTGGCTTCACTTTTTGCTGGCAAGTCCATCGACCCTATTACTGTGGCATGAGATACCTTCACTAACACTAAACACAGTTTCTTTGGGTATCCAATAAGAATGCAGACTCTCCAGATTGAACCTGCTAAGACATATCATACATCAGTATTTCCAGTCAGAGAATCTCCCTTTTTCAGAAGCTATCAATTGCGAAAAGTTCTCCAGTTAGGGGTGAGACTGTGCCTACCACGTACACACCTTTCATGCTGGGGTTTTGCCTAGCTGGAGTTTGTGCAGGTCTTATGCATGCTATCACAATTGCTATTGTGCCATTGCTGGACCATCTAGTTCATGCCATGTAAGCTAGTATAATAAATCTCCTTTCAACATAGAGTTTAATTATGTTTCTTCTGTTCTTTTACAAAACCTGGACTTTAGCATCCTCTAACAGATCCAGGATATGAAGTCTTTGTTTGTTTGTTTGTTTGAGACAGGGTTTCTCTGTGTAGCTTTGGTGCCTGTCCTGGATCTTGCTCTGTAGACCAGGCTGGCCTCGAACTCACATAGATCTGCCTGGCTCTGCCTCCTGCGTACTGGGATTAAAGGCGTGCGCCACCACTGCCCGACTCAGGATATGAATCGTAAGTTGAGGTCTTTGTTTCATTTGCAGTTGAGATTTGGGCAGTGCGAAAGATGAGGATCTAATTTTACTCATATACAGGTGGCTATTAGGTTAGACCATGTTAGAAGATGTACATCTTCTATTAGTTTAGAAGATATACATCTGGGGTCTTGTCAAAAATCAGGACTATAAGAACAGAGAATTAATCGAGGTCCTCGATTCAACTCCATAAACCAATGTGTCTGCTTATATGCCACAATCACGCTATTTTTATCAGTATGTTTCCACAGTATAACTTGAAACAAGGAATCGTGACACCTTCACCAGTGTTTCTGCTATTCAGGATTCTTTTGTCTATCCAGAGAGTTTGGTGTTTTCAAAAGAATTTTGAGCTTCTTTTTCAGAGTCTATGATGAATTGTATCGGAAGACATCTGCATTGAAACTATAGATGACTTTTTTCACAATATGAATCCTACCATCCCATGAACATGGGATGTATTCCTGTCTTCTGATAACTTCATCAATTTATTTCTTCAATTTCTTAAAGCTTTCATTAATTGTAAAGTCTCTGGCTTCCAGGACTTCTGGTTATTGCATATTAATTTTATTTCCTATTATTTTGATGAACATGTTTATTAGCTACAGGAGTTTTGTAGTATACTTAATGTCTTTTATGCATGGAATATCACCTGGAAATAAAGATGTTTTGACTTCTTCCTTTCTTGTTTCTTTCACTTATCTTATTTCTAGTTAAATATTCAAGAACTACATTAAGAATGCAGAGAGTGTACATGTTTGTCTTGTTTATGATTTTAAGGAAAATTCTGTCCCTTTTTAGAGACTATTTAGGATTAAGTTGACTGTAGGCTTGTTGTAGATCATTTTTATTAAGTTAAAATGTATCTTTTATATCGCTAGATTCTATAGGACTTTTATCATGAAGGGATTTTGGTATAGGCCTTTTCTACATCTAATAAGAAAAATCACATGGTTTCTGTTCTTGAGTACATTTATATGCTGAATTACATTTAATGTTGAACCCTCCCTGCTTCTCTGAGTTGAAGCCAACTTGTTCTTGGTAGATTTTGTTAAACATAGTTAGCTGTGAGGGAAACTCAAATTAAAACTACTTTGAAGTTTTATCTTACCTTAATCAGAAATGGCTAAGATTTAAAAAATGATAACAAATGCTGTCTTTGATGTGGGGAAAGAAAAGAGAAGACATGTTCACTGCTGATGGGAGTGCAAATTGGTTCAGTAATTACCAAGATTAGTGTGGAGGTTCCTTGAAAAACTGGAAATAAAGTTACCAGAATATCTAGCTTTATCTCTCTTGGGCATATAGACAGAAGACTTATGCCATACTAATTTGCTCATATATGTTCATTGCTCTTTTATTCACCCATTGTCAAGGGATGAAAACACCCTAGATATTCATCCACTGATGAATGAATAATGAAAATTTGATGCTTTTACAAACTAGAATACAATTAAGCTACAAAGAATAAACAGAACAAAGAGATGCAAGAAATAAAATAAACAACACTGTAATTTGATATAGTACAAATCAAAACTAAGAACATAACTCAGAAAACACAACAACACAACAAAATGACTGCAATCTACAGACATTTTTCAATAATAACTCAAATATGAAAAAGCTTCAACAATCCAACCAAAGGACAGAGAATAGCTGCATTAATTAAAAAAAAATTTATCTATTATTTATAAGAAACTCAACTTTAAAGACAGGCAACACCTTAAAGAGAAAAGATGGAAGAAAGGATTCAGAGCAATCAGATTCAGGAAGCTAGCAGATGTTCCCATTCTAATATGTGACAAAATACACTTCAAAGTAAAATAATGAGAAGAGACTAAGAAGGACACTTCATACTTAACAAGGGATTAATTAATTAAGAAAATAATATAATACTAAAGATATATACACCAAAATCTGGTGCATTTAATTTCATAAAAGGCTTAATTTCATGAAAAGTATTAAAAACAGAATAACACAAACTGAATAATATTAGCTGATTTAAGAACCATACTTTCTTCAATAGATAGGTCATCTGGATCAAAAATAAATAGAGGAACTTCTGAATTAAATGACATCTTACATCAGATGGTCCAAGCAGTTATCTACAGAATATTTTACCTAAATGTGAAAGAATGTACAATCTCAGCAGCACGTAGAAGGTTCTCCAAAAGAGACCACGTGCTGGAACACAAATCAAACTTCATCAAACCAACAAAGAAAGAGAGAAAGAGAGGGACAGAGAGACAGAGGTGGGGGGGGGGAAGGAAGGAAGGAGAAAAGGAAGGAAGAAAGAAAGGAAGAATCCTATGTATTTTGTCAGACCATTATGCAATAAAACTTAAAATCAAGAGCAAACAAAACTTTACTAAGTGTATAAACTCATGGAGCTTAAGCAACTCATTAGTGAATGATGAATGGGTCAAAGGAGAAATCAAGAAAGAAGTCAAAATATGCCCATAACTAGATGAAAATGAAACAACAATGCAACAAAACCCCTGGGGCACATTAAATCAGTTTTTTTAAAAAACATTTATCAACGTAATATTGTTCTTGATTCATTGGGAATTTTACATCATACATTCAATCACACTCGAGTTCTTCCACGTCTGCTCTCCCCCTTCCCCCCAAAAAAGTCTAATTTGTGTTATCTATATACTGTCTTGAGCATGGTCAAAGTCTCATGACCTGGCCACTAAGTAGAACTGAGTCCTTCCCCACACCCCTGCACCCTCCAAGCCATCAATGGTGGAGAGTTACACTTCAGCATTCTTACCACAATGGCTTCCTGTTTGTTACTTTTATTTGGGGGTGGGGATTGGTGGAGTAGGGGGTGTCAAAGATGCCTTCCATGTCGGTCTCCCTTAACTATGTGTCTGCGGTTATCCATAACACTGCCAAAATAGCTTTCTTGCTCTTTACAGTCAATGCACGGATCACGAATCACGAATCAATGGCTTTCTCATGGTTTCTGGTGACATTATAGACTATGAACATAGCCCCCACTCACAGTAGGAGCACAGACCCAGAAAAGTCCCCTAGAGGCAGCCCTCCATGGCCTCAGGTGGCAGTGCAGGCCAGTAACATCCGTAAGGCCCATGCATATCCATATGGCCACGGAATAGACTGTGGGCATCTACATGGTGTTAGATGAAACACGAACCTTAGACATCACTCTGGTCCTAGGCTCCATCAGGATTCTGACCCACACGTGATTCTCAACGTCATCATAGATTACGGTGTTCTTTGAGGAGGTCCAATCCAGGAAGTGAACCATTCCTCTGCTAGGGCCTTCATCATTGCCCAAAAACAGAGTGATCCCTTAAACAGGCAGTGTATTCAAGGGCTGAGTCTACATCTGTGTAAGCTCCAGGCTGTTGCATACCACTCAGCCAACCCTACCAGGTGATGACATGTTCCACCATTGACCTCAGCCCTCTGGCACACGTGTCACAGAGGTCAAATCTCTAGTTGTGCTTCTCTCCACAGTATGTACACACTGCTCTACTTTCCATCTTTCCCACCTCTCTGTCACACATTCGTTCTGCACAAGCGTCGGGAGGGTCCCGTTAAATCAGTTCTGAGAGAGAAATTCATATCCCTAAGAGTCTACATTAAAAATAGAATAAACACATATAAAGAACTGAATGTTGCAAGTCAAGAATTTGAAAAAATAAGAACAGGCCAAATCTAAACCCAGTCTATGGCAAAAAAAATCACAGAAATAAAAAATCAAATGAATAAACAGAAACAAAGAAAACAATGTAAGGTTTCAACAAACCTAACTTTTGTTTTTCTGAGAAGATAAATAACATCAACAGACCTGTGACCCAACCACCCCTCAAAAAAGCAAGAGATGGTCCAAATTAACAGAATAATAGTTGAATGGGGAAACATCTCAATAGATACACAAGAAATTCAGAATATTATAAAGCAATGCTTACAAAATCTGTACTCCATTAAGTTTTAAAACCTAAAAGAAACTGATGAAATTTTAGATTCAGCCAAAGCACCAAAATTAAAACAAGGAGACATTAACAACCTAAACAGAATCATAATAAATGAGAAGTGCAGGGACAGATGGATTCACCACACAATCCTACTATACTTTCAAGAACTATTGCAAAACATAGAAATACAAGGAACATTCCCAAACTCCTGTGAAGCCAATGCCACTCTACTACCAAAACCAAGGAAAGAAAAAGCAAAGAAAAATTTCCCTGATGAACATGTTTATTTAAAATTATTTAAAATTCATTTAAAAATAATCAATATAACATTTGCAAGCTGAATACAAGTATATCAAAATCAGCCACCATAATCAAGCTGGATTAATCCCAGACATGCCAGTTTGGTTCAACATCCTTATATTGATAAAGATAACAAATAATATAGATGGCCTTAGGACACAAATCAATCACATGATGTAGAAAAATTGTATGACAAAATCCAATATAGTTTTATGATAAAAGTCTTGGAAAGGTAGGATGGGATGATATGCCTTAATATAATAATATCTTGAAGGAAATTATGCCACTGGGGATGACAATGCCCCAAAGAACCACAGGCTAACAGGCATGAGAAATTACCCTTTAAATGATCGTGTTTGGTCAGGTTAATCTAAAGTAGGCTATGGATATTGTCCTTATTTGCTTCTCACAGGTTGAAGACAAACCCCTATAGCTGAAGACACCATACACTTAAAGCAGAGGATTAAAAGATTATCCAAGCTGGATCTAATGCAAAAGTCTTTTTGTGGTCTTGTTTCTATGGTATCAGAAAATACTGTGAAAGCTGCCAAGAGAATTAATAGTCATTTTAAGCTGTGGCTGGCATGAAAGATAATGTCCAATATGACAAGATATCCATAAAGGTGCAGAAAGTGGTACTCACGTGTGAGTATTAACCAAAAGATGTCTAATTTGGCCTGAGGCAAACTCAGTATGTGTAGTACTAGAAACATAGCTAACTTTCTGGGGTTAGGGAAGTTATGGATCTTAGAAGAGAATCTATTACCACCATTTCGTTAGACCAGCATAAATTCTAGCTACATTTGCTGTGGGATGGTCCTTCTGTGCACTGCGAATATGTATTGCTTTTATTGGTTGATAATAAAGCTGTTTGGCCAATGATAAGGCAGGATAAGTTTAGGCAGAACAATCAAACTGACATCTCAGAGGAAGAGAAGGCAGAATCCAGCAGATTCTAGCCAGCCGCTCAAGGAGCAAGATGCCAGAGCACTGGTAAGCCATGAGCCACATGGCAATGCATAGATTAATAGAAATGGGTTAATTTAAATGTAAGAGCTAGTTAGTAATAAGCCTGAGCTATTGGCCAAGCATTTATAATTAATATAAGCCTCTGTGTGGTAATTTGGGAAGTAGCTGAGAGGTATTTTGGAACAGGCAGGACAAAAAGCTCTGCCTCTGTTTACATAGAATCTAAATATTTCCCATATACCCACAAGTAAATATAGCACTATTCTTCATCAAAGAAGCTTCATTTTTTAGAAAATTGAGACCAGCACAGAAAACCACAACTGGACACAACACAGATATCAATTGATCATGATGCTGATCCCAGCCCCACTGGATACACTTACATCATGGGTCCTGCATCAATGGTACAGAAAAATTACTGTATTAGGGGAGAGAAATTTGTAACAGGCATAAAATCAGGAAGTCTAAGGTGAAGCAGTCTCTCATGAAAATGGCTACATAAATGAGATGTGAACAATGGCAATATCAATTGACATGTTAATGTAGAAGGGAAAAAATCTGAAGAGATCACACCTCTGGACAAGAAACTGCAGGCAAGTGGTGCCTGCTGAGATAGAATTAGTCTGTTTTAAGGAGAAGCACCTAATTGGTTATACAACACAAAGTGGTCAGCCCTTTAATACCAGGCTTGTGTTTATGTGTTTATGTGTGTGTGTCCATGCATATATGCAGCAATAATAACCATAGAAGGAGAGGCTATTAATTTTAGAGTGAGGGAGAACGTGAAAAGAGTTGGAAAGGGAACTTGGCAGAGGCTGGAGGGAATAAAGAGGTGAAACTGATATAACTATATTTTAAATAAAATGTATAAAAAAGAAATAAATTATAAAGATCACAGTGAAATGGATAGAAGTGGTGAAACATTCATTCTTAGTTAAATAACACAGAATCAGAAAGACAAACTTTGCATACTGTCTTTCAGATGTGGATATTAGCATTGGCTCTTTAGATATGTCTCTTTTAGTTGGCATACCTATAGAAGACAGGATACTAATAAGTGGCCATGGAGCTAGATTTCTTGGTAGCAGGGTAGAATTCAGGTGGTATGAAAGGGGAAAGGGAATAATGGAGCTCAATGGAAAACTGTAAATGGTGTGGGGGTTCAAGGGATGACAAAGAGGAGGGAATAAGGAGAGGGATTATTAACACTAAAGGTGAATGAATAATACATACGGAAACCTACTACTCTAGTTGTTCATAATACACATAAATTTATATTTGTAAAGGAGTTTATTGGACTGACAATGCCTCACTTTGACACCTTGGGGAATCAGAAACAACTTGATAGACATCATTTTCCACTTTTTGACTTGTTGGTTATAGAGGTACCATACACTCCCACCAAACAATAAACCCTATTACCATTGCACTTGGCAAACCTTCATAAATTGATGATAAGACACTGTTACTTTCCAGTAACATACCATATACAGAAATCATAGGACATTGATAAATCCAGTTGGGATTGACCTGGAAGCTTCATCCCTATTGGCTAGCTTTCATAGAACTGGAAGATTCTATGAATATTTCTGGTACAGAAAACTAATGGAAAGTCTTCCCTAGATGTGAGCCCTGCATGCTAAAATAACTACTGTCTTGGCAAAATAGTCACTGTGATGCAACATTGGCATGTATGATACAGGGGCAACCATCCGTTTTCTGATTGGATTTAAGGTCTGCTCCATGAGATGGAATCTATGCCTTATATGACTAGCTGGGGCCAAAATTTGGTGGATGGCTAGGTAATAGCATCTAAGAGAGAATCTAATACTGTTTTGTTTTTCTGTTAAATCAACATGATACTATACTATCATATATCAACTTACCATAAGTTAGAGTCATCTTAAAGGAGGGAATTCAATTGAGAAATTTTCTCAATAATATTTAGCTGTAGGGCATTTTTCATAATTAATGGTTGATAGTGGAGGTGCTAGACCACTGTGGATGGTGTTATTCTTATGTTCGTTGTACTATGTCTATAAGAAAGCAGGCTGAGCAAACTTGAGGGAGCAAGCCTGTAAGTAGCAACCATACATGGCCACAGCTTCAGTTCCTGTATCCAGATTTCCACCCTGTTTGAGGTCTTGTCCTGGCATCCCTAAATGATGGACTACTGATGTAGAAGTGTGAACCAAATAAGCCCTTTCCTGCACAATTTGCTTTTGATTGAAATGTTTCACAATGGCAATAGTAACCCTAATGAGAACAGAAACTGGTAGCAAGATAGTGGGATATTGATGTGATAGGCATGCCCATGATGTTTTGGGTATGATTGTGGAGGGGGCTTAGAACTTTGGACAAGAAAAGCTCCTGCATATTCAAAGCTTGACAAGCTGTTCTGTTAGAGCTTGGAGGATAACAATGTTGAGAGCAAGGCAGATGACAGAGGCCTGGCTTGTGAAGTTTCAGAGGGAAATCAGGAGTCCCTTAATGACTTTCTCAGAGCTATCTTGTGTCAGAAATCTATAGTTTTGCTTAGCTGTGGTCGAAGAATCAGCTGTGATTAACAAAATACCAGGACCACTGGGTGGGGTGGGGGCAAGTTTGCTTCACTGGGACAATTGACGCTGGACCGCAGGCGATGAGAAATCAGCAGTGATAAAGAAGGCCAGCAGCTATTCTATTTCCCTTTCCTAAGGAGATCTATTTGGACCCCCAAGGAGCAGGAGAATAAAGTGGAGAGTGGGAAGGGAAAAGGGACTGAGGGAGGGAAGATGGCGAGAGACAGCTGAAGCTAAGAGGCATTTGAGGGTAGTATGAAAACCTAATACAGTAGAAACTTCCTAAAATATAGACATACATAAAAGTAACCCAAAGGAAATTGCCAAATAATGGAGGAGTCAGAGTCCCAATTGGCCATCTCTTGTCACCAAATGAAACTTCCAGTAGCAGGATAATTGAGTTGTTGGCCAAAGACCACTGGAAAATACAGATACTTACATTACTAGTCACAACAGTAGCAAAATTACAGTTATGAAGTAGCAACAGACTCATGTTATGGTTGGCGGTCACGACAACATGAGGAATTTTATGAAAGGGTCCCAGCATTCAGAAGCTGTAGACCCACTGTCTATACTCACACACTTATGGGTAGCACTAAGTGACCGAAATATGTTTAAATAAAGAGCTCATGAAGTTGGGAGGGGAGAGTAGTGATGGTAGCAAAGGATAAGGAAAGGTTTGAAAGGGAAGGAATGGGGGATGGATTTAATCATTTAATCATTATTATGCATGTATGAAAAAATCTCTAACAAAAAATTAAAAAGAAATTGAATAAATAATTGAGGATGTTTGTCTAATAATTGAAAACTAATCTTGATATCCCTATAATTGACTTGCCTTCAGGCACATAAAACTGCAGACCAAATCAGGCTCTAAAATATGCTTGAAATGCCTATTAATGCAACACAATAAAAATCCCCTTTGAGAACTTATAATGATATTAAAGATGAATGTTGAGACCAAAGGCAGACTTTTAAAAATTAGTTTATAACATATAATAGATTTTTCTAAGTTCATAGCCACAGAGAAAAGAAAGGCATAATGATTCTAAGTGAAAACAATCTAAGTTCCACATCAGGGATGACTTTTATATGGTATTCTATGATCACATGAAGACTACTGATTCCACAAAGGCTGCTACTTTACAGTAACAATTACACATATTTAAATCAAGGGGAATTTTATAGTGTAGCAAAGGAATTGAATTGAGCCCTGAGTAATTAATTAAAATGACAAATGCGTGTAAATGATGAACATAGACCATCATAATTAGACGCTCACCAGGTGTGGTAAATATGCTGTTTTCTACTTTCAAAATTGCTTATAGCAAAATGGCAAGATGATTTTCCAGCGTTCATTTGAAATCCTGACTCTCTGCAGAGAATAAGTGATCTGGTTATGGCTTCTCTTGCAAGATGGAGTACTCATATGAACATACACAGAGATGATAAAATAAGTGACTATAGGGGTTCCAGAGAATTATTACTCTCTGTTGGAGGTAAGGAAGTAAATGGTATCATTCACTCACAGTGGAGGAGAAATATAATTCATATTTTGTCTTTAGAACAAAGTTAGCTAAAATACATTTGCACCTTTAATTTTCAAAAAGATTTTATATTTTGGTTTCAGTTTCTCCTCTTTAAACGGCCTGAGATTTTTTTCAAAATTTTATTGGTAATATTCACAAAATGGGAGTTCAGAGTTATCATTAATTATGGTTCATCTATAAAAAGTTCAAGTTTACTAGAAGTTTAAAATCAGTGTAGTAGGTTGTGTTAACAAATGTCACTTCTAATTTTTAGAGTCTGTCCTTTAGAGAGAGTTGTCTTAATGCACTTGCTTATGTTAGAAAACATTGTATTTGAATACTGGTAGATTCAGAGATGAAAGAAATGAGTAGCAGAAAGGACTTGTCATTGATATTAAAAACAAATGATGATAAAGTGTCTGAAGTTAGTACAAGCTATGGGTTCTTCCTAGGAAGTAGTGCAGTGTCCTAGTAGTTATTGCTTACAGCCCCCTAACAAATGAGCTCTTGTTAGGATATTCATTGGTAATTTAAAATAATGCATAAAGCTATTCTGTGGGAGGTTTCATAGCTTCCATCTCTTAAATAGCTTCAGATATGCCTCTAAATCTAGCTGTGTAAGAGTCAAGCGGATCACAAATTCACAGCATGCCTGGGCTAGACAGTAGGATGTGAGGTCCATGCTGGGCAAATTAGTAAGAACTTGTCTCAAAATAAAAATTAAAGGAGGCCTAATGATCTATCTCAGAGGTACAGAGGTTGCCCAACATGTGTAATATCCTAAGTTCAATCCCCTGATTCTCTCCAAAAACCGGTACTTTTACATCTTCAGGCAACATGTTTGGGTTTACATAGCAGATAATCAAAAGTACTGTCAAGATTCAAACAAAGGCATTTCTAGTCCTAAATTATATGCTACTCTCCAATTATTCAAATCTCTAGATGCACTCATTTCTTTGCCTGCTTCCCCAAGCCTCTGACTTGATCACACCAGACGCGTATGCACAAACTCTGCATGTGCCATGACAGACACAAGCAGATGCAGTACTCTTGCTGGACACCTCCAGGGTGACTGTCTCCTATCTGTGACCTTCCCAGAAACTGATAAATTTCACTGATGTCATCTTTTGGGATTGTGTTTTTCAGACACAAAAGACTGACATATTTGGCTAAAGAGGAAATAAAACTTTTGATTCTACATAAGTATCCTGCTATCTATAGCTTCAATAAAGCATCATTTTGGCTTCTCTTGATAACATGGGTAAAGGTTTGTCTGGGCTACACGTTAACTGCACAAATACTGATTAAAGCTGATAAGCCCAAAAGAAGTCTGTATTTAATTTTCTTACTGGTAAACCAATGTTTATGTCTTGGGGCAAAGCTGGGAAAAAGTTTCCATTTGTTTCATACTAACAGGCCATGATAGTTGAAGGTTTATTATGAATTAGCTGTTGATGAAGGAAGTCATTTTCCCTCATATTAGCTGGATGTCAATGCACATAGAATTTATTACTGATATACAAGGGTAAAAATTATGGGTCATTGCATGAATAAAAGGCAAAATGTCTGTTTAGAGATAAACTTGGGTGTCTTTTTCTGGTTTTCAAAATTAGGCAACATTATTCTCTCTTTGTAAAGCTTGAAATTAAGGCAAAAACAAATTAACTGCTTTAAATTAAACAGTGTTGATTTGATTTTCAAAGATCTCTGTACCTATCACTCTGATAAAAATCATGAAACGGAAATTTTCCTTAGTATGTGATTTCTCAGAACTACAGTTAGGTCCTGGCTGGTTTCTTTTAACTCGTATTTGATTTTGTGATATTCTATTTTGGGGGCAGAGATCACTTAATTTGTATTGAATAAAATCAAATATGAATGGAATACCTTTTTGTTGGATTTACTAATGTTTATGTTTGCTACCTGGACGCATATACTTGCCTAGTTTAGTGGAATACACTTGAAGTTTTTCAATTAACTGACAGTCTTTGCTGTTCTTCACTCATTTTCTGTATCTCTACTCCCAACAGCCTCAGTTACTGACTAATTTGTTGTTGTTGTTAAAAATTTGTTATTTGTGAGAAGATTTAACATTGTAAAAACTGAGCTAATTTACATGTCTACATGAAAAAAAAAAGAAAATAGAGTACTATGGATAGCTCTTTCTATTTTCAGGCAACAGAGACCTATTGGCCACTAGCCTGCAGTGGCTGATGCAAACTCCACACAAACCCACAGGGGAACGCTGTTTGGAAAAAAAATTCCCTTGAAAACTGCCTCTAATTCTAAATAAGTGCTTGGAGAACAATTCAAGGGTGTTACTGGAGAAGTAATGGATGTTACTTGCCTGCTTGGGAACACTTTTTTTAAAACTGAAACTTCCTTCCAAGGGTTAAATAGCTACAAGCCAATTTTTCTGAACCAGTGGCCATGGGAAGACAAATTCCAAGAAAGAACAATTTAAAAAGGCAGATATTTGTCAAAGAATTATCTAATAAGATCGACTATATATAACTGTTCTCTTCCTCAAAAATGAAGGTCCACCACTCTGTAAGACATTACTGTGTACAGGTCTGGGAACTTGTGAATGCTGAAGAACATATCCGTTGATGACCCAAATCCATTTTAATTTATTCCTGAAGTAAAATTTTAATTTTGACAGACCAACAAGAACAAAAAGAGAAAAAACAGATATGTGCTTTGAACTTATCTTCTGCTCAAAAATTTCTTCCCCTTTCAGTTCTTAGTATTCATCCCTACATCTGATGCATTGCTGTCTTTCTATAAACATTTTTGAGTAATCGCGAGGTTTCCACCTTCAGGAGGTCATACTTTCAAGGATAGTGAGCATGACTTATTTATTTTAATAACTCCCAAGTCTGCTGTAATTACTGTCACATTTAAGAATCCAAACTCTTAACTAAGCCGTGAGACACTAAGTCAGAACCCCTTGCTGTGATATTTTTTAAAGATAGCTTAGTTCGATAATTGAATGTGATTGAATTAAAAGTGAATAAAAGATCACAGCAAGGAGAAAAGATCCAAAAGCAATGCATTTCCTAGTTCTGTGGGAGGCAGACCTCATGATCTTTACACATATTTCTACCCTGCTACACAGAAGGGTGAACGTCTAAGACAGAAGTCACAGAAATTACGTTGATTCATGCTTTGTCAGGTGGAATTCCCATTGTGAAAATATTTGGCCTCTAAAAGGTTTCAGATTTTGGACGTTAAGATTATGGATATTCTAATATATTAATTCATAACTATCACTTTCTGGCCTTGACTTTCTCTACTCAAGAGTCATCTCTCATTATTTTAAATGCTCTTGGGCTACAAACTAATAGTACATGATTACTTACTGATTACTGAGGATAAACTTGGGCCTTTTGGTCATGTTTAATCATGCAGTTCCTCACCCTTACCCCTGATTCCTGTTTCTATGGTCTTCATATTATTAGTACCACCCAGGAATCATTTTGGTCTTACCTTATGCTAATACTCAGCCCTTTACTTAAAATCAGAAATGATTTCATCAGAAACACACAGAAGTTATCATTTTTTAAAATGCTACGTCCTGTTCATCTGTTATGTACTATAAATAAATATTAAATAGCCATATATGAATTTGTTTATATGTTCTCACATTTCCTGCATTTTATTAGCAAAATCTTTTATTTCTTCCTCAATCTCATTGTTTTTAGTCATATTGCATATAGGTATTTTCTCTTGTATTTCCATGCTTTTTAGTATAATAATCATGTATAGAAACATTGGTTTTTAATCATTTATACTCTCCCTACATGTTTATCTTATATAATTTACCTAGATAAATTCTTACATTGAAAAGTAGAAAAATAAAACTCAACCAAATGAATCCTAATAAATAAGCCGATGTGACTTTCATCCAAATACACAGTAGAATATGTTGCCTACATTCAAATTCTGTCATTACTCTTACCAAACTTTCATGCTCCAATATCAAGCTGAAAGGTTATCACAGTTATGATGACTTCTATCACATGGGTGTTTCCTTTGGAAAATGCAGAATTTGGCTGAAGAGATAGCTTAGTGGTTAACAGCACTTGATTCTCTTCTAGAAGACCTGATTTCAGTTCCCAGCGTCATGTCCAGTGGTACCCAATCACCTGCAACTCCAGCTTTAGATGATACAGTACCCTCTATAGTATCTATAACCCACCCCACGTACTCACATAACACATGATACACAGATACATAAACAGTAATTTAGAAAATTAAGTGTATCAGGTTTTTACCTGAGACCAAAATGTCCCCCCTTTCTAGTAATCTCTTTCAGTACTTTTCCACTCCAGCAGCCTCCCAACCCAGTCCCTCAAGTTCCCATCCCCACCTGTACCCAGTCCACTCAGGAGATCACTGCTATTTTCCCTTCCCAAGGAGATCCATTCATCTACCCTTTGGCCCTCGTTGTTAACTATCCTCTCTGGGTCTGTTGACCGTAGCATGGTTATCCTTTACAGTTAATATCTACTTACAAGTAAGTATATATAATGTTTGTCTTTCTAGGTCTGGGTTACTTCACTCTGGATGATTTTTTTTCTTTACCTTCAAATTTATTGATGTCATTACTTTTAACAGCTGAGTAATACTCCATTGTGTAAATGTACCACATTTTCTTCATCCATTCTTCAGTTGAGGGGCATCTAGGCTGTTTCCAGGTTCTGATACAAGGGAAACTCCCACAAATCTTCAAGGATGACCCCAGCTAAGACTGCTAGCAATGGTGGAGACATAGCCTGAACTGTCCATCTCTTGTGATCAGATTGGTGACTACCCCAATAGTCATCAGATAGCCTACATCCAGTAACTAATGAAAACAGATGAAGACACCCACTGCCAAACATTAGGCCGAGTTGGGGAATCCTGCTGAGGGAGGGGTAAGGAGTGTAAGAGCAAGAAAGGTCAAGGATATCACAAGAAAACTTGAAACAACTTCCTTAGCTCATGGGGACTAACAGATTCTGAACCAACAGCCAGGTGGTCTGCTTGCTAGCGACCTAGGCCCTTTACATATATGTGACAGTTGTGTAGCTTAGTCTACTGGTGGGACTCCTAACTACGGGTACATAGGCTATCCCTAATGCTTCAGCTGCTCTTGGTAACCTATTCGTCATACAGGATTGCCTTACCCAGTCTTAATACAAGGGGAGCTGCTTAGTCTTACCACAACTTGATATGCCATGCTTTGTTAATACCCATGGGAAGTCTGCTCCTTTCTGAACAGAATCAGAGGAGGAGTGTGTGAGGAGGAGGTTGGGGGAGGGAATAGGAGGAGAGGAGGGAGGGGAAACTGCAGTATAAATGTAAAATAAATAAATAAATAAATAAATAAATAAATAAATAAATACATGTGACATATAATGACTTACTTCCATAATCCCAGTAGTCAGGGAGTTGAGAGAGAAGGATTGCTCTGAATTAGAGACCAGCTTCTACCAAATAGTAAATTCTAGGCCATCATGACTTTGGTTTGAGACCTTGTAATAAACCCTCCCTACTATAAAGGCAAAAAAGAAAAATAACATTTGCAATTATAAAGTGTCTTCATTACTCTTCTATTGCTTTAAAGAAACACCATGGCCAAGACAGCTTATAAAAGAAAGCAATTATTTGGTGAGTTGCTTACATTTTCAGAGAGTTAGTCCACGATCATCATGGCAGCCAGCATATCGGCAGGGCAGGCACTCATGGCATTGAAACAATTGCTGAAAGCTTTTGAAAGCTTCAGGAGACAGGCAGGCAGGCACACACACACACACACACACACACATACACACACACACACACACACACACCAGAGAGAGAGAGAGAGAGAGAGAGAGAGCGCGAGCGAGCTGGTGTGGTTTTTGAAACTCCAAAGCCCACCTGCAGTAAATCACCTCTTCCAAAAAGGCTGCACATCTCATCCTTCTTAAACAGTACGTTTCAATAAGTGGGAAACAAACATTCAAATATATGAACCTATGGGGGCTCTTTTTTTAA